>CAEFZX010018232.1:0-41686 GCA_903066825.1 Alfaro cultratus
ACACAAACCCCTCGATCACTCACAGAAATGAATAGGTATTTTGTTTGTGTGGGCCCTGATCAATATATATATATATATATATATATATATATATATATATATATATATATATATAAGATCCACTTCTCTTGGTGTGTTCAAGAACTATGAAGAGTTCGAGAGAAGAAAGTGGAAAAAGAATGGAAAGTAGATGGGAGGAGCAAAGGATAGACTAAAGTAAAAAAAAAAGATTATTCCTCAGTGGGAAAAGCTGGCAAGGAGTTCACAGTGGGTAAACATTTTCATCGCAAAGCCTGTGGAGCGATTGATACCCTGGACAAATCAAACTGTTTCACAGTTTGCCTGCATAAAACACAAATACCATCAGCTTCAAAAACCCTGGTCTTCCCTGGAGCATATGGGCCGGGCTCTGCTCCTCTGGGTTTACAGAATCGGTCTGCGAATCGATCAGAAAAACATCATTTCAAAGGATTCTAAAAACCATGAGGTCTTTCTCTCTCTCAGACGTTAAGAAAACAGACTTCAGCGTAGACAGCCCTGCAGACACTTGTGGCTGTGGAGTCCCCAAAGGCTCGGATGGTCTCGTCTTTTTACGATCAAAACTAGCAACAAAAACAGTGCATCAGTCTATTCCTATCAGAAAAAGGCAGAGACTAAAGAAAACAGAGTGATGCAGGACTTCATCAGAGAGAGACAGTGATTGGAGAATAGATGAGAAAGAAAGAAGCTTTTTGACTCTGAATACAGACGATGGAGAACATGTGTGCATCGGTTCTGCTGACCAAGCCTGCAGGAGCACACTGCTGCGAAGCTGCAACATGTGTTTAGGCTATCAGAGCCATTACAGTCTCATTACATAGTGCAACAACAAGGATCATAAGTCTTTTAGAGATTCTTTCAACTATTTATCATGTAAATGTGCCGTGGAAGAAGCATTTACATGTGTATAAAGATGCACAATGACTTAATCTCTGTTTTTATTGAATGTGCAGTGCAGAACTTTTGTCATTAACTTCAAATGATTCACTTGGAGGCATAAAGTGAATTACCTTTCTCCAAACCACGGATACCTCACATTTACAAAGAAGAAGAAGACTTCTTCTTCTTTTTCACGAAAGGAAAAAGAAGAAGAAGAGGTCATTTGTTGCTCATACCTTTGGCAAACCGGTGAAGTCAGTAGTTCAGCGCTGTATTCCTTACAGTGGAGACAAATGGTGCGCTGACCTGTGGGGAAGGAATGCCAACTCTCACCGCAGCTGCAAACTGAGGCCAAGAGCTTGTGCTGACCGTGGGATCAAAGGTCAGCGAAGATGTGACTAGATCCCACACAATCAATACACACGAGGTCCTAGCCTTTGGCGAGTCTGCTCTAAACGGAGCAGAGCGACTGGAAAACACGGTGAAGCGAAAACCTCCAAGAGACAGGAAGCCACATGAGAATAGAAAATGTGTTTTACAGAGTCTAAGCAAGAATGTGTGAATAAAGAAAAAATAAAGAGAAAATAAGCAACAGGTTTATTAATTAATTCACCTTTTAATTTTCTTGAAAGGGGCAGCATCATGTAAAATAGACTTGTCAGAGTTTTGCATCATGTGATAATGTTATAATGTTATTCCCTCATGAAAAACAAACCTGGAGTGTTGCTTTGATTCTTTCAAGCATGTTTGCGAAATCCTTTAATCTCCATGGGAACCATGCAGCTGTTTAAAACATCTGGATGGATCTAGCCCTGTCAAAGGATGGTGCATTCTACTCCTCACTTGTGACACCACCACTTAGCTCCTTCAGACTAGCCAGCAGCAATTAGCAAACACCTGGTGGAACTGCACAGCTGCTAAGTTCATTATATGATCTACTTCTCAGAGCAACGCTGGTAAAAACGTTGTTAAAGCCTTGATAGAGGAGCCATGTTGGGATGACTTCCTGAAGGTGGAGCTTCAAAAAGAGCAAGAGTTTCTTAAAGAGACAGAGGCCTGATTTCAAGGCATTAAATTACAAAGTTAAATTTGCGTTGTCTTGCGGGTCAAAAGTGACCCACTGGCATGTTTAGCTGTAGAAAAAATACCCTAAACTATCTTTTTCCAACTTGAAATTTTATGACTTTTCCTAAATTTTAGGAAATTTTTCCCTTTCTGTATACTTAATTCAGAAGTAACTACTTCACATTTATATAATTACAACAATAATAAACCTTTACTGTGTAGAACAAAACAGTTGGTTTGTCGTTAAAAGAAAGGAAAAGTGTAATACTGTTGATCGTCATTTTGTGTTGTGTCACAAAAATATACATGATAAAAATGAATCCAATTGAGTTGAATTGATAAATAACAGATTGTTTCATCATGCAAAATAAATTTAGGATTTCAAATTCAAGTAAACTCCTTTACTTTGGGGCTTTTGTTGGAGCGGGTCATTTTTGACCCGTAGGACAAGGGGAGTAAACAGAATGTTAAGATCGCACCAGGGTTACGTCATTAACTCTGGATATATGGCATTTTTATAACAAATGAAGGTAATATGGTTATTTGATTATGCTATAAAATGGCACAGTGTGCTGGGAACATACAAAATACTGGCCCTTTAAGATGACAGAACCAGGAGCCACACTTTGATTATCCTTTTGATGGGAGGCGAGACAGGAAGACATGTCTTCTATTGAAGACTTAAAACATATACAAAATCAAGTAAAATATATAAGTAAGACAACAATGAAGTAATATAAATACAAAAAAGTTTCAAACATAATAGGCCTTATTATAAAAGTAAGTTTAAGTAATGATTTAAAAGAAGATGATCTTTATTTTAAGAGCAGATTTAGAACAACTGTGATACATTCATGCAAAAATAAGAAACATTCACAAGCACCAAAGCCTAATAATTAAAATTACTGCATGCAAAATGGAGCATTGTATAGGTTTTCCCAGTAATTAGTACTTCCTGTGCTCTTTCCTAGCAGGCATTAGACAAGGCAACTCTCTCCACTGATGCCAAATGCAGCTAGCTAACTAAACAGATAATGAGCAATTTTTTGGTATGGAACATGGACTGCAGAGCGATTTAATTACAGCCTCTGGACACAAAGGCCTGTAAATAACCCAGTCATTTCACTAATGTCTTCATTAGATTCCCGTTCCATCAGCTGGATACAAAAACATTTTGGTTCTGCTTCAACACTGATATAAATTCATTAGACTGAACCAATCACAGGAATACTTTTTGCAGTAAAAATCAAACTATAAATTTGGACTGTGGCTGTAAATGTTCCACAATGAACGACGGACCAGCAAACACAAAAGCCTTTGCATTGGTCCATTTTAACACCTAATGAAGCGGTGACATATTTATTCCATGCATTAATACTCGCATGTCCTTCAAAATGGTAAAGACTAAACATGTTGAAATGATTCATTTGCTTGGTCACTTTCCTGCTTCGCTCTGGGTTTTTACTGCAAGTTCCAGAGCGCAGCATTGTTTGGCGTCGCTTCAGCCTGATGGTTTTTATCTCACAGCGGGGAATGAACTCAGAATTACCTGTTGCCCATAGCTGCCTTCCTCACAAAACAAACACACACCACTGTAAAGCCTGGCTGTTAACCGCCAATGAAACAGCATGCTAAATATCCCACCTCTGAAGGGGCAATTTGCTAGAGCTTGTAATTCACTTAAGAAGGAACTTATAAACAACTTTATTTTATTCACAAGTTGCAACCTTTTAATGCGGAGGCATTCAAACTTGATCAGAATTAAAATTTGTTCTTTTGGGAGGCATGCAGAGTGGAGGTCAAAAGGTTAAGCTTCAGGTATATGTGAGTCAGGGGGTGTACACGGCTCTGCTTCTTATTCCTGTCTGCCTTAATGGAATCTATAGGGGGCTTGTGTTAAACACAGCAGGGTACGTTTAGGAGTGGGAGAATGAGTGCCTGGAGTTCCACTTTAGGCTTCATATAATGACTAACAAGCCCAGCCCCCCTTCGTCTTCAGACCCAACATGCAACCTCCTTCATTCCCGCTCCTCTTCTGCAGGCTGCACCCCGAGAACCCCCTCATTCAGGTTCAGTATATGAGAAACTTCTCTTTCTGCTCTGCAGTTGAGTGCAGCGTTGCCAGATTGGAGGAGTTTCCACCCAACGGTGTGAATTTCTAACGCGTTTGGGAAGGGGGACAGCGTTGGGTGCGGTTGTAAAATTTGAGCTGCTTCTCACAGTTTTCAGGAAAATTCTTCAGAAAAGCACAAAACTTTTAATAAAAGGCTGCGTTATCACACTTATTTGTTAATTAAGTTTGACATCTATAGAATCTGTTGTATGTGACATCATCAATGTTTAGTCATTGGTTATTTAATATTGTAAAATACAAATCCCAGGGCAACGCCATAATTTAAAAGGACGTAACGCCACAAAAAAACTCAAATCTCATTGTATTCAGAGCAAGTTATAATAGTTTTGGGCTTTTCTTTATAATTTAGTTTTATTTTGCTGTGACTTTGTCTAATTCGGTTAGTTTTAAGTAGTTTTTAGTGTGCTGCTAGTTTTTACCAGCTATTATTTGCTAAATATTGTTTAGTTTTAGTTTAGTTACTATTAATTTTAGTAATAGTTTTAGTCTTTTCATACTTTGGTTAATTTTTTGGTGCCGAAATCAAAAATATCAAAGTATTATGATTATGTTTACCTCGATTGGGTTATAAATAGTCTACAGAAGATTTTATTTTCAAAAGATTTATTCAATTATTGTTGAAGGACCAACTGATTGCTGTTTTCTAACAACATTTGCTGTCGCCATGTTGTCTTCTAACTTAACTCAGGCAGGAGGAAAATGGAGCTCCATAATTCATTGACTGTAAACAGATTGTGTGGGGAAAATAAATCCGTTTCACATCAGTTTGACGGACTAAACCTTAGATTTACAAACATGAAAACAAAGGATATTATACAGTATATATAATTTAACATGTTTTAGTTTTATAAACACTATATAGCTTTTCTCCTGTAATGATTTTATTTATGTCAGTTAATGAAATGTTTTCTCAATTTCAGTTTTTACTGCATTAGTTTTATTTAACTATAGTAACTTTGGTTCAAAGAGTCCAGTCCCAATGTGATCTGATTCTGGTCAGAATAAAGGACAACTGAAAATGTTGTTAGTCCTTATAAGTCTGAATGACATACGGGACACAAGATGTACGATTTTATCTGCCGCATCAACATGAATTTCACGACAGGTTGAGATGTTGGCTGGTTTGTTAGCTGGATGGGTTTTATGTTGTTTTTGGGCTGGAAACTTTCAGTCAAACCTGGCAACCCTGGCTGAGCGCTCCCTCACTCCGGCTGGAGAGAAGCGGGTCGTTTTCAGAAGTCCGGCCGATCTGCTGCAGTTTTACGGGAAGTATTGTGATCTCGCAGGCTCTCCCAGGGGGATCAGCGTTTACGAGGGGCCCATATCGCTGCTGATTTGATCTTCTTCTCTTTAACTGCCACTCTCGGGGTTTCATCAAAACTTTTTTTGCCCCTCGCCACATGAAGCCCTGGCAGAACTGAGTCTGCGTCCATGAAACGGACATCATAAGTGAAGGCCGAGACGTTGATTGGATTTGGATAGTTGAGAGAGCGTCTTGTGAACTCAACTACATGAAAGGAGAGGAACTCTTAATCTCCACCAACTCTTACTTCAAACAGCTCAGCCAATATTTAAAAGCCATTCCTGTCCAACACACATAACGATTATGGTTATAGTTATTTCAGTTAGCAGAATAAATCATAAATGTGCCCTTGGTGAGCTTCTGTCATTTTAAAGGAGAATTATATGATCTAAAGTTTGATTTTATTTCATTTAGCAGCTAAAGAACTACTGATCTCTGTTCACAGAAGCTTTTTATTATCAGAAATAATCAGCATAATATGAAACTTCCTTCAGAATGTCAAATTTTTATATCAAATATTAATGTAAAGCAGAGTTTATAAGACCATTTGTAGTGTGTGGCTGAAACTTTATGAAGGCAGTTTTTTTTGTGCCACTGACTGATCGTTTTATTGTTATTATCTACGTCTCCTCCGAAGTGGGAAGATTTGTTTCATAATTAGACCAACAGAATGCCTGAAAACTGAAATTTCTTGCCCTTTTTGTTTATTACCGAACTAAAATGCTAAATGTCACCGTAGCCATAAAACCGATTCATAGAGTAATAAAATGTCAATAAAGTCTTTACAGTATCTGAGATAAAATCACATACTGTTCATGTCTAAAATAAAAGTTTAACAGAGTCAGCTTAATACGGTTTTTTCTCAGTATAAGATGATACATTTGTTATCAGAATAGTTAGCATGTACAATGTTGAGCTCCTACAAAACCAGAGGATCTGATTGGTTGATCTGCAAGCCCAAACAATTTAAACCAATCACCTTTAACTTTACCAAACGTCATAACGAATTATTCCTTACTGAAGCATTACCTATCAAAGTCAGTGTGGAACCAATCAGATATCAGGGGTGACTTAATAAGCCAAATTCAAAGTTTTTTTTAGTTTTTTTTATGCACATTAGAAAAAGTTGATGGAAAAGGTAAAACTCAAAATAAATGTCCTCCTTTTTCCAGAAACGTTTAGCACTTTCCTGAAGTGATTTTTGGCTTCTCAAAAACAGAGTTAATGTGGTAAAAGGGAAACAGAAACACATCTGCTGAATAAGTTCTGACGTGATGAACTTCCCCAGTTCAACCGTCCGGCTCGGAGCGGAGGACTCATTTTTCTGAGGCTAGTTTGCAACTTCTACTTCCTGTTTATTACCGCCATCCGTAGCGCCAACATTTGATAAATTCATGCTTTGCCAAACGTGGCTGTTTCACCTCAAAGCAGTAGACAGAAACAAAATTAACTTTTTGTTTATTTTTGTGCAGCATTTTAAATTTTCGCTCAAAATTTGCATGACATTTGCATGGAAACAGTTAGCGACAGTTTCATGTTGGAAGTAACACAAAACCTATGAAGTAAAAATAAAAACAATATTTAATATAATCATACTTAATCATATTTGTCTTTGACATTTGGTGAAATACTGTGTAGTATGCTCGACTGCCTTAGCTCTGTTGAAATTATTTTATGTGATTCTTAATATTAAATTAAGAGAATGAAGATCACATGTGGGGTTCCTCAAGGCTCAATTCTCTGGCCAGTTTTTTATTTTAATTTTTTTTTTTTTAGGTCTACATGCTCCCCTTAACTCAGATTGTTGATCAAACAAGTCAAACCACAGCCGGGCAGCTTTTATTTATGTGTCACATGACCAGAACAGCCATTTGCTCATGATGTGAGAAATCAGCCTGAACTGGTGCTAACATTATTATTAAATCAACCAGCAACCATTGTGAAAATATGAGCAGAACAAAGTGTTTTCTATCAAAACATGACAGGAAAAACTGGTGCATGATTTTATTTCAATGTAGAAGTTAAACTGTTTCTAGAGCTCAGCTGCATCTCATTCATATCACGCCTGTCCTTAAATTACATTTGTGTTTTAATGTGATTTGTCAATTTTACCAGTTCTATGAATGACCTTACATATAAACAGTACTTTACAAACCAACATGGCTTTAATAATTTATTTAATGAACAATTTGTTTAAGATAGTCTCTATGGAATCTGATTTTTTACTTAATTTGCTGTTTGACATTGTGAATGAGTGAAACAACACTTGCTTGCTGTGTTGTGTTTCAATATCCTTCTGGATAACAGCAGAATGCACAAGTTATTGTAAACTGATAGGGAGGGCTTATGTGGGGAAATCCCACTGGCACGGCGAGCATTTACTGGTAAACCAAAACACAATGCCAATAATCTCTGTGTCATTAGGAGTGATTTTCCCCACTCAACCTAATGTGATGACAGAGATAAAACCATGTTGGTCTAACTGTACATGGGAGACTGGGAGAGGCCATTACCCGGACTAATGATGGGAGCACTGACATGAAGCGACTTATAAAGGTATGTTGGAATGACAACATGGTAGCAGCAGAGTGATTAGCCTTCTAACAGGAAGAGGAGTTCTGCCACTGAATGCCCGCTGAGAAATTTAATGCTTTCAAAAGTTGAATTTTAAAGAGTCAGGAGCAAAGCTGCCAACGGAGGAACGCTTGACAACACTAAGGTTTCACCCTTGCTTGATTTTCTTGTAGGCTAATTTAATGGGGTCATATAAATCATCATGAAATCCCAGCACAGCGTGCAGAAAAAGAGCTCTTGGACAGCACTTTCACAAAGATAGCTTTTAGCACAGCAATCAGCGCTTAGCGACATGAAGGGGTGCCGTTCGGGTCATGCATTCATTTTAGGAACAAGAGGGAAGTTGTCACATGCACCAGAGAGAGAAGCCTGCTGCTGTAATTACAGATAACCCTGCTATCGGCGGAGATAGCGAGCCGCTGCTGCCGCTCACAGACCTGCAGGAGAGTCTCCAGTCTTTTCAGGGCCTTGTTAAACATGCTTGTCGAAGTTTTGACAAGTTTCTGTTAAAAACAGAGGGACACAGCTAGGAGACTCTGGGGTTTGTTTGGTTTGTTGCTGTGTTTAAGCAGATTAATGGCTTCCTGCCATATTCACTTTGTTCACTGGTTTATATTTGTATTCAACCTCTGAGTCAATATTTTGTAGAGCCATATTTTCCTGCAGCTACAATAGTTTTGGGATAGGAAGTTGTGTCAGTAATTTTGAGGTCTTGTGACAGATTCTCAATTGGATTTAGGTCTAGACTTTGACTAGGCCAGGGGTGTCCAAACTTGAAAGAAGAAAAAGAAAAGAACAAAAATCAGGCTAAGAAAGTGATCAGATTTTGGGGGGATTTTTTTTTTTAGCAAAGAAATGTTAATCTTTGTAGATCCAAAACTTTAAAAGGATTTTGCACATTTTGCTGTTTCAAAAGAAAGGCATCTGAATTAAAAATTTTAGGCTCAATTAGACAAATTTATTCTCAGTAATCAGAACAGGATTTGGGTCACTTTCTTTCTAAGTGCTTGCTATATTTAGCAACGTTTAATAAATTGCTTGGGGTGTGCTGTGGTGGCGTAGGGGTTTAGCACAACCCACGTATGGAGGTCCTCGTCGTGGGTTCGATTCCCAGCGACGTTTGCCGCATGTCTTCCCCTCCTTCCTGTCAGACTACTTTTGAATAAAAGCCACTAGAGCCAACAAAAACCTTGGGAAAAAATAAAGTTTAATAAAAGCAGCAAAGTCATTTTATCAGTAAATTTCTCTGTATAAGCATTATTCTATATTATATAAGTTTCATTATAAAAGAACGAATCATCTCAGAAGTGAAGAAGAGTTTGAATAAGAGATGAAACAAATGAAGAAGTCCAGCTTTACTGAAACACTCGTGGCTGTCGTACATGGAAGACTGGAAATCTACACAAACAGCAGCTTCCCCACAGCATGATGCTGCCACCACTGTGAGGATGGGGAATGTACAGTGTTGGTTTTCCTCTATTTTCAACAAAAAAGAGAGAAAACATGAATTAGACGTGTTTCCATCTACTGGTTTAGAGAAATCAATCAGGCTAAGCAAATCATAATTTCATCAGATGTTGATGTGACATTTGGTCTGATAAACAAGACGTAGAGGATGCAAACTAGAATAAACCTCAGAAAACCCTGGAAACCTGGATGTTTCATGCCTCTGGTAAGGCACAGTCAAAACTTATTCATCTCTCCTTTAACTCATTAACTCTCTTTCAGAAAAGTTGGAAAACTCAAGTGACAAAAAATAATTTAAGAAGTTACTGTCTGGGTGTGCCGTGAATTTAGCTGTTTGCATCAATGCTTTTATTCATGCTATGCATCAGAATGTGCATGAAAACATGGCCATCACTTTGCATGCAGCCTGAAAACATTTTTGTCAGATCTAAGCAGATCATTTTCTAATGTTTGCTGCGTTTCCTACACAGCTTCTGCCAAACTGCAGACAGGACTTCTCATTGTTTCTTCCAAAACGGCTTTTTCTTGTTGCTCTCCTATAAAGAGCAGATTTACGCAGTGCTAGCTAATAGGTGTCCTCTCCACAGAGTTTTACAGCTGAGCTGTAGATCTCTGCAGCTCCTTTCAGAGTTACAGCTGAACACTTGGCTGCTCCTCTGATTAATGCTCTCCTTGCCCAGCTTGTCAGTTCAGGTGGACGTTCATGTCTGCAGTTGGTCCGTCCTCTCTTCATGTTCAGATGATAGACTGAGCCGAGCTCAAAGTTTGGGACGTGGTTTTAGAAACTAACCCTGCTTTAAAATTCTCCACAGATTTCTCTCCTTGGTCTTCATGGTGCTGATTGTCCTCTAACAAACGGCTGGACCAAAACCAGCTGTACTGTGACGACTAATGCTCCTGTTTTCATGGGGTTTTGTTTAGGGGGTGTATGCAGGTGTAACGCGTGAAAAAGAAGCGGAAGAGTGACTGCTTTTAGGAGGCAGTGTGCATTTAAAGAAAACATGTCGGAACAAACATCTGAAGACATGAGGCTTCTGCTCGCTGCATGCCGGTGTTGTGCTGCATGTCAAAGTGTAGCGTAATAAAACCGGAATGAGCCACTGCCACCCCACGGAGCTGCAGTCGCTTAATGTTTCATAAACGTCATTTGGAGGTAATTCAGTAAGCCCCCTCATGAAAAAGAGATGAAATACAGATTGCCACTGGGTATATTAACACCTGTCACATCAAGCCAATATCACATTGCATTGTTGTAGTTATGGTGCTTTCTATTATTTTGTCAACTCCCAAAACGTCACCTTGCCCTCTCAGTCTGTAATTACCTCATCAAATAAAGGATAAAAAAAAAAAAAAAAACTAAAATGGGATTTGTGGAAGCGGAGGGAGTGGAAGAGAATAAAAATTTCAAAAACAGAGAAACCTATCATCACATCAAACATGTGTGAGACGTGTGACGGTTAGAAGTTAGGGGAGCGAAGCCTTGGGGCATACAATCAATATTACATTTTCCATCGCCACCTTCATAGCTATTGTAAATGGCTTGTGTCAAAAATAATAACAGGTTGTATCAGGAACCTTGGGTTTGCAATTTGGCTTTGTGCTTGGAGGCCCCATTTCTGCTCTGCACCACTTGGTGTTAATGGCGCCTCAGTGGCAGAAAGTGTTGGCACCACACCTCCCTTCTCTTATTTTTTCCTCCTCCGAATCTCTTCACACATGACAGTTGCATGAAATGTGCAGAGAATGTGCACATGTAAAAGCAAATTCGTACTGCTAAAGATAATTAGCCCTTTGTGCAGGTTTCAGCTCTCAGCGGTGGAATGGTATTATTAGCAGGGCGTGAGAGATTAAATCTAGTCTCACTTGTGTTGTCATAGCACTCAAAGCAGCAATAAGCAAGATGATATGCAGTAATATGCACACTGGAGGGACAAACTCCTCTTCACTGGAATCACAGCTACTTCTGCTCAGAGAGGGGTACTTAACTAAATTCCTCGTTTTTTAAAGACAGCTTGATTGCTTTTTTTTCCATCCAGCTATTTTCTCGTGTGTTGATCATTCACTTTTAGTCCACATGGATGAAAGTCTAGAAAATCTGCTCAAGTCTGAAAAATCCCAAATAGATGTTTTCCTCCTGCAACCAGCAGACATTTGTGTACGGAAGATTTTCAGATTATTTCTTTTTACTTAATCAAGCTGTAAATTTAGATGTTTCAAATACAAAACCTTTTCTATTCAGTACTTCAATAAGTACTTACTGAAGTGAAACCTCAAGCTTCAGTGTGATAGATGTGATTTACCAATTCATTGTCCTGTGTGTTTTCTACCCAAAGCCTTTCTGTTGATAATTTGACAAAATCAGCAGCAGTTAGCAAAACTCAACAATATGAGTGAAAGATTTCACAAAGAATCACTTCCTGAAGAGTGAACCGTACAGGAAGGTGTTGTGATAAATTTGACCTTGTTGACTGTTTTACACTGTGTTGTAACACATGTTGTGTCGTTGCTATATGGTGAGTACCAACACGGCTAAAGTTAGCCTCTGACATTAGCTTCTGTTGGTGTACCACTTTAGCGTTAGCACTACATTAGATAAGCATTACCACCAGCAACTGAACTATAAACAAATGCATAAAAATAAATAAATAAAATTAAAATTTGATCCTATTATACATCTTCCACTGTTAAGGTTCTTACTTAACCAGCTGCTTGCACTTGATTTATTTAGGAGTGTTAGAGTAAAAAGGGCTGATTTTGTTCAGATTCTTTTTTTATTATTTAAAGCAGTCAGGCTCTACTCTGTTTCAGTTTATCTGATCAAATCCACATAAACACACTGAAGTTTGTTGTGTACAGTAAAAGGATATATAAAAGAAATTCAAGGGTAAGAATACTTTTGTAAGCACCATCAGTTTCAGTAAATATGCCAATATAGTTATATCAGTTATAAGCAGAGATCCTGTGACTAATCATCCCAGATCAGCCTGGGACTTTTGGCTGACTTTTTCTTTTTTTAGCTTCCTGCAGACGCTCTTTCATTCTCGTGCCTCTGTCTGTTCGGGGCTTTAAACCTGATTTCTCTTTATCTGAGGAGGAATCTACAGGAAGTCAGAGTCCCTGCTTGTCTCAGCTAATTGTGCTTGTGTTTGTGTGCGCTCATGTCTGTGTGTTGTGAAGAAGGAGGCGAGTTGAGCGTGTGCCAGCTGCCGCAGGATGCAGCAGAGCACGTCAGGACAAGAGGCAGACACACGAAGAAAACCGGCAGACACAACAGCAGCATCTCACAGAAACAAGCAACCAGAGCGCTTAGGCAAACTGGCTGCAGCACAGAGGGCAGAGGTGACATTTAACCCCGCTGTCATATGTGTCAAGAACGCTCACACTGTGCGTGAGAGCTGTGTGGGCTGTAAACATCTTGTCAAACAGGCATGAATGAAATTCTTCAACATACAGATGTTAAGGAATCATTTGTAAAGCGACGTCCAGTTTCTCCTTTTGGCTTTTTAATAGCAAGCAGAAATGTTCAGACCTGCTCCAGCTGGAGCTTCGCTCCGTCGTTTTGCAATATGAGAAACGGCTCCAAAGGTCAGCTGAAGGAGATGACCTTCCCTAAATGAAAGCTGGCCCTTTATTTCCAAGCCTCAGAGAACGTTGTCTACGGAAGTGAGAGTGGGTGGTCTGCTGCTCGGTTTATACACCTCTCTCTCCACAAACAGCTCAAATTTACATCTTTTTAATGGCCACTGTGTCCGCTGACTATTGTAAATCAAGAGAGCAGTTTTAACCTCGAGGACTCAGTGGGGGTTAGCCCTGAGGGCTCAGTCTGTAAAACACCCTGGAGAACAAAATGCTTCAGATTTCTAAAGGTCACCCATTGAATTTTGAGTCATTTAAGGCTTAGGTTAAGTCTCAGTCTCAGTCTTTAAAATAGAACGAAGGCAAACAAATAATGTCGGCTTCCATCCATCTTCCATACCTGTTTAATCCCTGTCTGCTCAGAGGGGCTGCTGCTTTCCTCCAGCAGCCAGTGGGTGAAAGGTGGGTTTGCTTTAAAACAGACAGGCAGCCAGTCCGTCACTGGACAGGCGACCATCCACATCTACACCTGATTATCCTACAGAGAGCCTGTGCATGCCACAGGAAGAGCATGGAAACTCCACTCTCAAACACCCTGGTTAGAAATAAAAAGATCTGTCTATCCACAAAGACAATCCTTGTAAACATGAAATTAATAAATCTATTCTTCTTATGCTTTCCAGTCTGCTTTTGGTCAAAAAAACACATTGAGACTGTATTGTTTGCTGCATCTCAGTAGCTGCATCCCTTTACTAATGTGCACAAAACGTTAATATCCTGCTAATATCAAAAAATTGTGCCTTTCCTACTAAATAAGAAACAACATTAATATCACAAAAACTGTCATCTTCTTCGTATTTTCCACCAGCAGTAACATCTGATCACATGACTCTTGTGTTTCCACTGCAGTTTTGTGAAATACATTCATTTCAATGCAGCTGAAAAACCACCTTCTGCAAAAACGTTTTGTGAAAAAAATCTAGTTTTTCTTTTTATTTTTGAGTTTTCATTAAGCAAATTTATTTTTATAATTTCAGTTTGCTCATTTATATGATGAGCAGAAACACAGCTAATGTTAATCTGCTATGCTGGTTCTGATCTCACTGGGATGACTGGGTCCACTTTACAGGTGTAATTTGGTAATTATGAAATTATGACAAAACAAAGATGAGATGTGGAGATCCTCAAGCCAAGGCTCCACTCTGGTCACAAAAAATAAACAACTGAAAGCAGAAACGTATTCAAGTCCATTATAACGATTCTTCTTACATCAATATTGTTGACTTTTAGTCCACTGTTCTATGCAGAATTGTTCTAGTTTTGCCACATCCCAAGGTTTTCAAGCCCATCCTCAATTGGATTTCAGTATTTACTTTGAGTAGACCAATCCCAAACCTTCCCTTTGCTTTTGTAGCCATTCAGGTCTGGATTGGCTGCTTGCTTTGGATCATTGTTCTGCTTCATGACCCAAATGTGTTGAGTTTAGAGTCACAAATTGATGGCCCGACATTCTTCTGCAGGAGTTTCTGCATGAGAGCACAAATTCACGGTTTCATCGGTTACAGTAAACGCTCTGAGTCCTGAAGCAGCAAGGCCATGGTTGGCGGTAGGTGTGATGCTCTTTTTCTGTTTGCTCTGTCAGATTTAAGCTGGATCGTTTCTGTGTGGTGCTGAAGTAATTCACGGAGGCAGAACACGTCTGCAGTTGTTCACCACTGTTCCATGGATAATGGTTCCCACAGCCTTAGAAAAGGCTTTGTAACCCTTTCCAGAGTTTCAGGGTTTTTTTTCTTGTATTTCTGTAGATTGGGGCATAATTTTGTACTTTTTGACAACTCATTAAATAAAGTCTCACTGTTGGATTTCTATTTTTGAAGGACATTGTGCATAAAATACTCTCTCCCTACAAGGGGCAAGTGGAACCAGAGGTCACTGAGCCTCCTGTTGATGCCGCCAACGCTGACGTCATGTTGGGCATTTATACAAAGTAGAATTTATTGGCAAAAATAAAAAATCAGTAAAAGAGTAAAATGCTGAGAGAGTTCTTTTGGGTTGTTGTTTCCACTGGATTTTAGTAGTTTATTCTCACTTGATTGACCAAAAAGATCCATACTTGACCTACTGCTGCTGTCAGGAGCAAAGTTTTATTGAATATTTTAAAGGCAAATTTAGATAACATTGTAATTTTATGAAAGAGTAAAGGTAAAGCAGTAACTGCAAAAATACAGCTGACTTTACACTGTAAAATGATGGAGGTCGTGATTGAAAAATATTTTTTAAAGCATCAGTTTTCATCCCTCACTGCTTCATCGGTGTTGATGAGGTTATTTCCAAACCTGTTTCCATAGAGTGAGAAACATGGGCTTGACCTTATGCAACCATATAAAACATTGTTTCCACCCCAGTATCATAATTCTCCATCCACATGTAGTGCGGCTGCAGTGAGGTTATCGATTATGCTCCTGCAAATACGGTGAGGTAAGGTACGGCACTTAGGAACCGCTGCACAAATCCATCCTAAATCACAAAAATGGAGAAGGGCTAGTTATTGGCAGGACTGTCGCTCTTTGGAAGGGTGAGTACTTGTGCATTCACTCAGTGTTTAATCAATGGATAAAACTGTCTATCCATTCAAGTATTGATGTTTCCTATGACAACTGCTTATCCACGTGGAGCAGGGAGACACCAGAGGCCTTTCAATCATCCGCCGGCTGGAGGAGGACAGAGGAAAGCCGGTGAGGTGACACTGGATTCTCACTGCATGCTCAGTTATGCCACTACCACAATGCGAGGTAAATCAGAGGAGTCAATCACTGCACGCACGCACACACACACACACACACACACACACACACACACACACACACACACACACACACACACGCACACACACACACACAGGGTGTGAGAGCAAGGCTTGGTCATTCCCTTTTAGTGGCAGTTAATCAATATTGCTCCACTCCTTCTGCTCTGCAGCCTCTGACCAACAACAATAACTAACAATGGAATGATTGCAGCCACCATAATGGAGCCCATTCTTGTCAGAGGAGGAGGGCTTATGCTGAGGGCCTCCGCTGTCTGAAACGCTCGTCTGCATGTGAACACAAACAGGTACAGTAAGGACTCGACACTGTATCATCATGCAGAATGTCCGCTCACCTTATTAAAGTCATGTTTAGACGCATATCGACCTCGCTGCAGAGCTGATCAATCTGTGGTTGGGAAATAGAGTCAGTCAGAGTTGGTTTCTAAAGTACATGAGCGAGGAAACAATGTGTAAATCGGCTGAGATGGAGTTTACTACCGAACTGTACCTGCTGAACCTTTCTGCTCTGTTTGCTAACACAATGTTTAGAGTATTTTCTGAGGTGAAACAAAGTAGTGCATAACTGTGAAGCTGAACATTGATCTAAAAACATTCCTAACTATCTATTTTAAAAGTTCAAACACCAAATTTACCATAATATTCATTAATATGAACATCTTGCTACGGCCACAGAAGTTAACATCCATGGCTCATCCTTACGTCTGTTTTTGAGGCGATAGCCAATCAGCAGCAGCAAATCTGAATGGTGTTTCTGGATTGGATGGTATGCAAATGCCAGCCAATAGCCTGTCGAGTAGCATTATGCTAAGTACTTTAGCTTTCCAAACGGCCCCTTTTTCAAAATATTTCAGATATGCTCTATGAAAAAAAAGCTCAGAAAAGGTCCAATATTTCACACTAAAGTTCATGAATAGGTAAATCCACAAATACTGAACTGTTAATAATAATCCAGTTTATTTCAGCTGTTTTCAGAAGTCCTCAATCTGTTACCCCTAAATAAAATCTACAGCTTGTCATGTAACAGGATTCAAACCCAGGACCTTCTTGCTGCTACCAACTATTTTCTAATTATGTCATGAATATAAATGCCCTTATGTCTTATGTCTTTTAGCTGCTAGCATGATGATGAAATCCTGTAACCATTCCACCAGCTTCACTTAACATTTCATGAGTAATATTGCTGCTTAATCTCTGCGATGCTGTGAAAGATCTCTGAGAGGATGGCAACATAATGAAGGCACACATCTTCTCACTCAGCATCTTCGATATTAATATTTTCATCCTGTAATAACTAAAAGCCATTTCATTACTCATTAATCAGCATCTGAAGCTTTTCAGTACACACAGAAATATGATCCTATGATTTCACAGGAGGAGCAACGTCTAATGTGACAACAGCTGGCAGGGTAATGAAATGCCTCGCACATGTTGTCTGTCAAGGTTCCTTTCATGAGCGGCAAAGCAGCAGAATGGGCAAAATGATGAAGTGGCCTAATTCCAAGCTGTGGGATACAGACGTTGCATCAATGCAGTGTGTCTTCCAGGCCTTTGTGACAATCAATACTTAAAACAACAGCATGAAAATATGTGGAATCAGCACCTTTGGAATAAAATGGCTTCAAAATTGATTTGCAGAAGGTTCATTCAAGCATTCAAAGGGATTTGGACTGTGCACAACGTCGCCAGTCTTATTACTCATCAAATTCATATCAACCTGTGGGGTGGGGGGGGTTCAGGGTATATTAAAGAGAATAAGTGGTAAATAAGACAAGTCAGCATAAAACAGAACATTCTGAACTAGTCGAAGCATTTACTCTGATTTATGCTTGTGGTCATCTGTGTGAGAATTTGTTTGTGTAGGTGCATACGTGTTTGCGTTTTCTATGTGTGCTTAAATCAATGGTCATCCCCCTGATGCATGATGGCCTCATAAATCATTGTTTGTTGATCACTTGTCAGGAGGCGGGGGCCTTATGGCGTTCTCCTAATTATTCCAGCTCACAGCCCCGGCGGATGAATAAGGACGGGAATGCCAAAGCAAATCAAGGCAGCGCACTTCGCAGAAATACGGCTATAAAGGTAGTTCTGGGGGGTGGGAGGGGTTCAGGCCACTGGAGGAGGAATGGGGCCTGAGTGTTTCTGCTTGGGTTAGGATGGAGCAAGTTGAAATCTGGGATTCACTGAAGTGAGAAATCCACAGTATAAGATATCAGTCACGCAATTTCAATGTCCTAGGGAACCCTGTCACGGCAGGAACAAACCGCTTCCCTGATTGGCAGAGCAAAGAAGCAAATAAATCTATTCCTGTGACATTTAACCATCTCTTTAAAACTATTATGAACAGTTGTTAAAGTCCGGTTCTTCTCTCTGCAGCCTCTGTAACCCTGGGCTGTTTTTCCGAGTTAAAAGGAAACATGCAAAGGCATCAGTTTTTAAGCAAGGAAGTGTGCAATGACAAATCCTGTCAAATGGTTGGGCTAAGTGGTCAGAGTGTAGTATTGGCTTTCAGTGTCATTAACTTTCCAGCAGTAAGCACGTTTCTGTCACCACTGACCAAATTGCTTTAAAGGTCCAGCAATTACACGGCTGAGGCTGACGCTTCAAAGCTGAGCAGAGCGTCTACAGTAAGTCGTAACAGGATTATTAGAGATGTTATGCGAAGGCAATTTCCATCTTATTCTGATATTTGGAGAGGAATTATTGCATTTTTCTGTGTCAGCCAACTGATCCACAGGTTAATTAGTGGATTACACGTTAGAATTACCAAATCTGTAACACGGAGTTGAAACACTCATTTAATAACAGGTTATTTTCTACTTTGCTATTTTTCTTTTAGATTTTGTGTCTCTGCAGCCATGGAGAGTGAAGCTATGTTAGCTTCAGGCTTTAACAGGGTTTAGCATGTTGAGGTCCAGCTGAGCACTCAGAGTCAATGCAGTCTCTGCTTCTTCATGATGTTTTCAGCATGATGTGTGTTTTGAAAATAAACGAGCAGAAATCTTTTGATCTTATCAGTTTGGTGCAGAGTTTGAGCGGACCATCTCTGTTGATGCTGCTGGTGTTGAAAAATCAATTTTTGCCAGCAGTTGGGAGCAAATGTTTACTCATACACTGATTTTAATTTTAACATATGCAGTGCATAAAGTATTCATACACAACATTTCTCTGACATTAAATCTTTGAGTTTCACTGATGCAAAATATTCAGTGATTACCTTTATTCACACATAAAGCTATACTAACAGAATGAGAGCTTTAATATAGATGCAGAAAAGTCAATAATATTTGATATAACTAATATTTAGATTTATCTTATATTTCCCCCCCATATTTTACATGCCTAGCCATAACATCTGTACAATGTGAGTGAAATTTCTTGTTTTTTTGCACTCAATCTTGGCCCATAAAGTTGATTCTAATTCTAATAGTTGAATATTAGGTGAAAACATTTGTTAAAAAGACAGCAGCCATTTAGAAAGCAGCTTTCATGCCAAATAAAGCAAACACAGCCACATAACTCTTTTTGCTTTTAGGTTTGTGATGCTGCTGCTGTATGGAGGACCAAAACTGACAATAAGAAATAAAAGCATAAATATATAGTTAGTTTTTCCTTGTCCTTACACATGAGTTTCTGTCAAGAAATGCATATATTTTCTTTTTTATTTACCCTAAACATGTGTTTTTTCAAGAAAAGTCAATATTTTGTTTTGTCTTTTTCTTATACAAGGCCTCCTTCTGTCATTGCCTCCTCTCCTTTTTCTATTTGTCCTTTTCTGCTTCTCTGTGTGCATCTTTATGCTAATGAGGAGAGCTGCCGTCTGTGTCCAGCTCCTCTACTATTGGCCAATAGAGCTTTGGAACCAATCAGTTGGTCACAAGGCAAGGCATTTATTAACATTTGTTTGACAGCAGTGTTTGGTTTGAAAAATTGTTGACAGTCCCTAAGTGAACCTCTGAGTTCTTGAGGAGGGAGCTTGAGAACGGCTGGCCGAAATTAGCGTTCATAAATCGGATCAACCTTGAGCTAAACGCCGCTTGAAACCACGCAAGACGTAAACACCCCACAACGTCTTACGCAGTGACGTTGGTTCCAAAGCTCTATTGGCCAATAGTAGAGGATCTGGACACAGACGGCAGCTCTCCTCTAACATAAAGATGCACATGGAGAAGCAGAAAATGGACAAGTAGAAAAAGGACAAATAGAAAAAGGAGAGGAGGCAATGACAGAAGAAGGAGGGCTTGTATAAGGAAAAGACAAAACAAAATATCTACTTTTCTTGACAAAAAAACATGTTTAGGGGAAATGAAAAAGAAAATGTATACATTTCTTGACGGAAACTCGTGTGAGGACAAGGAAAAACTAAATATATATTTATGCTTTAATTTCTTATTATGTCAGTTTTGGTCCTCCATTCTGCTGCATTTGTTGATACTTAAAAGAAATGTGATCAATAACTGCATGTTATTTACACACGTTAATCTTCTCTTTATCAGAAGCTTCTCAAAATGTTGCACAGTGGAGAAACTTTCCAGAACTCCCAGTATAAATAGCCGACAGCAGTAAACTAGAACTGGGGGTTTTGACTATTGCTTTAACTTTGGAGTCAGAACTTGAAACCGTATATGACACCACCTCCAGTTTAAATAAAAAAAACTGTGGGAAATGCTCATTTATATGCTTAGTCATCATGCTAACTACTGTTAGCCATACCAGCTAGTTAGTAGCTAATTTGAAGCACTTTTGCAACATGTTGCTGTTTGTGATACATTTAATGAGATGCAAGCCATCAGGACGGCTAATAAACTGGCTTAATTGCAGGTTATCACTGAGCTTATGCAGGGAAGCCATGATGAATTTTCCGTTTGGTGTGAGGCAGAGATCTGAACTTACAACTTGAGAATGTTGACTTGTGAGTAAAAAACAAACACAAAGCGTCAGGCTTGAGTTAGTTATGCAATGGTAAAGGATAAAAAACTTTTTTGTGTCTTTTGCTTTTGATTTCTCACTTTTATGTCACAATAAACTGATAAACTTCAGTTCCTGTTTTAATACGTTTTTGAATGCCTGCAGTGTTGTGATGCCAGGAACACTCAGTATTTTATCTGGTGATATTTGTTATAAAGGTTTAAATCTAAACCGGTGTGTATCGAAGCAGTATTCATGTGAAGGAAGGGCCCAGTCAAAGCCCAGAATCAAATCCAGTTTAGAATCTGTGGAAATACTGGACAATTAAAATCTGCTTTAAATTAAAAGACCTGAAAATGAAAATCCGGTTGGTGCATGTAGAGGCCAGAGATGGTAGAGTTCCCAAAAATTATACTCAGGTAAGAATAAAACTACTTTATGTTTTTACGTTCAAGAAATGACTCGCGTAAGAAAAGAAACATATTTGGTCAAAATACAACTCAGGAACTGAGTAACTGATCAAAACATCAAACATTTAATATTTGAAAATGACATCATCATACGGACCAAAATATAAAACCGTGTGAAAGTTGACTCAGTGCCTGCAGAAGCTTTGGGAAGTCTTAGTGCTCGTTGCAGAGCTGCAGCCTCTCCTTAGAGGAGATGTTGAGTTTGTTGATCACCTCAGCCTCCAACAGAGATCTGCTGTTCCTGAACACACTGACACCAGAGGGACGAGGGTTTGCCTCCCATCGTTGCTGCTGCAGCGCCACAGCCTCCTGGGTGACCTACATTTCTCTCCAACAACATATTTCTTAATGTCCCTTCGTAAATCGTATCACCAGAGAATGTTGATTCATTTTGTCATCCGGCAGATGTCAGAAATACACAGACGTCTCCGTACTGCTGCAAAGCCAAAGCAATTTCACAAACTCAGCGTCACAACAGGGCATGCTCTCTGACGCAGCTGCTGCGACTGTCCATGCATGGTTCTGTATGTAGACATGCAGCAAGAGGCTGTCATCCAGCAGTCTAGGTCAGAGGTTTTATGTGGGTCCACAAGCAGAAAATTTATAATTTAACAATCTGAGTTTCATTTCTGACTTCAGTTAGTTGTGCAGACGTCATTCTGGAATCGTTCTGACACGTAATAAGCCACCATAACACTATGCACAGCTTTACTCAGACATATTTCAACAAGGTGATGATCACCCAAATGCTATAGACAATGGATGGATGGATGGATGGATGAAATAGAAATGACTTTACTGTCCTTCAGAGGAAAATTAAAGATGGATAGATGGTGCTTGTTTCATCTCATCAAGTTGGTGCACAACTTCACACAGACACACACTCAGCCCCGCCTCTCTCATTCAATAACTGCATCCTTAAAGAAAACATATCTATGAATGTATGGATTAACAGTATGCGAATACATAATCCTTTAACTTGCCATTAAATTCATTCAGTGAGAGCAGCACCTTCAGTTTCGTTTGCAGTTGATTAAAAAAGACAAACAGTAGGTTCCCTGTTAAGACATCAGTAGCTTGTTTTGTAACATCCAGCATCACTGATCTCCATTTTGTTCATGAGAAGTTGGCACAAAGCAAACAAAACCACAATAATGGAAAGGCAAAATGAAAATCTCACAATACATTTACATGGATTAAACCCTGGTATATATATATTAATAAAACCAGGGTAAACATATGACACGAAGTGATCTGGATAATTAGAATATTTAGAAATACAGCAAATTTGTTCTAGATATGAACTGTTTGTGCACTTTAGTGAATGGTGTTGAGCAATTTGCCTTTCCTGGTGTTTAACAAGAGCAGTGAAAATAATTAGGGTTTGGGTTTGTGGGCGGGGCTTGCCGAGGTTCTGGAGTGCTGGCCTCTCAGATCCTTACAGTAACACAGAAAGTTGTTTTGGCTCCTCTGGTTAAAACCTACCATGCAGTTAATGGACTTTTTGGCAGGAGTTGTCATGATATAGAGGCAATCCTGAGAGAACATTAATGTGTCTGAGTGTCTCCTCTGCTAATCACTGAGGTTAAGCATCCAACTGAAAATTGTTTCATGTTTCCATTTCAGAGAAATATGCATTACTTTACCAGGAAGTCCAAATTATTTCAAAGAATGAAGCTGCAAATGCCATCATGGTTTGGACTAAAGTTTTCACAGAAAACACACTGCATACAGTTTGGATTCAGGTGGTTGTGAAAGTTGTAATCATGATTTACAACATATGAATCTCAGTTACAGTGAATAATAAATTCTTGTGGCTTTTTGAATAAGTAAGACATGAATAACTCAATAAGTGAAACTCGGGTTGCATTACTGAACTATTTCATAAACAGCTATAAAACCCATCAGTTCAGGTAGATGTAAAAATCAACATTAGAACGACTTCTTCCTGTTATCCAAGTGGCCTAAACACAATAAAAAACACAATCTGCTAGAAAATGTGTGGTGAAGAAACCTGTCAGGAAGAGTTGAGTCAGCAAATATTGACACTCCTCAAAATGGCTGCTGTTGAAGACTGAATCAAATCTGCTTTAAGGGTAAAATAGAAACACATCTATAAAGCGTTAATAGAATTGTAACAATAAAAAAAGTAAAGTTTTAAATAACATTTAAACTCTTCTGCAGGTAGAAGGTCTGCCTTTAACCAAGTTCAAAAAGTCACTCTAAAGTTTAGTTTCTCTGCACCGGAGAGAAAACTGACCTTTGACCTGACATTTAGGAAGACCAAACTCTGAACTCTGGTGAGCTTAGTAAGAATGAGACTGCAGATTTGATTTGTAGTTTCATTTCAAGAGGACATATGCATTGCTTTATCTTCTTGTTTCATAAATCTTATTTTAAAAATATATATTAGAAAAATGTTATTATCATAGATGGTAAGAATCTGCAGATTCTTAAACAGATCAGAATGATGATCAGATCAAGTTGCTGCAGCTTTTCTATTTTTAATATTTTGCATTCTTCAGTTGAAAATGTGAATTTCAACAAGGGTGTGTTAATTTTTTCTAAAATGTTTATTACAAACCAAGAGTTGAGCTTTGTTAGACTGAAAGTGAAATCCAGCAGGTCAGTGGTTGAGTCCGTCCTAAAGAGGCTGCATGGAGGAGGAGAGATAGCAATCACTGCAGTCTCAGGCCCAGTAGTAAGCAAGCCATGCTTCCTGTTTGGCTCCCTGGAGGATTCTGTGTGCTAATTATTTACCGAAGCCACAAAAAGGATCAAATGGGACCCAGTATGGAACAAAGAGGGGGTACCCTGATAGGGCAAGCTGGGTTACATGGGTTACCAGGCAAGAGGGGGAGGGGAGCAGAACAGGCAGGAAACTTGAGGTGTATAATGGTGGAAGTAAAGTGGAGGAGTGTAGTTCACTGGTGAGTCAGGAAAGGTGGGGCCACTGGAGGACACGGTGGTATTAGATTTCAGATGCATATGAATGACCAACTGCTGGCTTTGCTCTAGCTTTAGGGGGAAATTGCATTGGCTATCCTTCAGCTGCAGTTTAGAATCTGGATGGCTGCTTGTCTTAATCCCCGGGTGGGGAGGCAGGGGGTCATGAATGTCTGTTGTTTGTATCATTAAAGTGAAGAGTTCCAGGAGACTAGGCTACCTTTCTGTCTGTCTTTCTTTCTTTTTTGTGGGGGTTGGTTTCAAAGCTGCCTGCGTGAGCCATAATTAGAAACATTACCCTCATGTGACTGGCTTCAGATCTGCAAGGAGTTAAAATGATGTTCAGTTTCTTTAAAGTGGATTTGCTTCATTGACCTATGAACAACTAAAAGGTACATACAGTGGAGGCAGGCCAAACAAAAACACAACTCTGAGCTTGAAATAGGTGGGGGAGGGGCAGGCTGCTGCTTTAAAACTGTGGGTTTGAAATACAAGCAGACTCCAGGGAAACAAACCCGCTGAACATAGACATCCCTCAGTTTTTAGAGCACAAGAACATATGGAAACTAACTGGTGAAGCTGCATGCAGAACCTTATCACATTCCATGGATTTGAATGTGATTCTAACCGGCAGGATGAGCAGCTTTTGGTATTTTGAATGATCAAAAATCCTAAGAGTGTTGTGTGTTTGTGTTCAGAGAGAAAACACTTTGTAGGAAATCTTGTTAAAACTGCTGAAGTTTGTTGGATTGAATGGAGAGCTTTCCTTTTTATGTCATGCCACTGATTGTCATTTGGACATGGACTAGGCCATTTGCCTCTGCAGTCACACTGAGGTAGCAGAGTTCCAGTGAACAGAGTTGGAAAAGTCAGGAATTCAACATGGCAACAAGGTTTATAATTCCTCTTTCAAACATTGATTTAAGCCTCGGCTTTAATTTCTGAAAGCAAACAGCACTTTTAATTTGTTCAGTTTCATTTCAGATTAAATTCTACATGTGTATTTTGTAAAATAAGTTTCCACCACAGATTGTTGATGCAAGAGGAGGCCAGTGGAAAATGAATCTTTGCGGGCATTCAAGGTGAAGTTCTGACTCCAAATGGAAAGCACCACAACAACATGCCTTAACGTTGTAACTCTGGCTGGTTGTCCTGTGGGAAGGTGAACCTCCGTCCTTCTGTCAAGTCTTCTGTAACCTCTAAAAGGTTTTCTTCTAACAGCTCCAGAGTTCAGCTCCAGCCACTCAGATAAGAAAAATAAAAAATTTCAACAATCAAATCAGGGAAAATCCACAAAGGCCATGAGGCTCAGGAGACATACTGGGGGTAACAATAGGACCTGACTTAACTGAGAGATTTGAGCTGCAGAGTTGATTACTCAACAAGGAGCAGGTGGTTGGTTAGAAACTGGATGCAGCTGTGAGGGAACCAAAGTAACTGAAGCTAAACTGAGAGAAAGGAGGGAAATTCAAGGAGAAACAGAGAGCAGATTATAGATCCCAAAACAAAGCAAAACACAAAGACCAAGCAATAAAAATAAAAAAAATACACTTTTATGGCTTTCTTCAAACAACATTTTTATTTTTGCCACTCTTCCAAAACGGCCTCATGCTGTTGTCTTGCCAACAGATTCCTCCACTTGAGCTGTGGATTGCTGCAGCTCCTCCAGATCTCCATCTTAGAAACACTGTCCTTGCTCAGCCTGTCAGTCATGATAAACATCTTGGTAAGTTTTCGGTTGCTCTATTTTCTCCCCATGATCAGATGATGGATTGAACAGAGGGCTGTGGGATTTTGAAGCTTTGGATGTTGTTTTACAACTTAACTCTACTTTAAACTCCTCCACAGTGTTCACATAGCAGGTAAATGTCATCCAAATTTGACTTTTTCACCGCAGTCTGAACGACCCAATTCAGATTTTTTTCCTCCAATCTGTTCCACTTCCATGTATGGAAGTAATTTGGATGTGTATCCCAGTGTTTCCTGACTGGTCCTGAAAACACACTGCCCTGAATGTTTTCCATGTTACTCTGCTTCAGCCACACATGAGTTCAATTGATGGCTGATTAACAGGCGTTTACTGAAGGGCAGTCATCTGAGTCTTAAGACAGGGAATCATCTGGAACATGCAGGGCAGGGCAGTGTGCCTGCAGGACCAGGGCTGGGAAACGTTGACGTATATCCGATGGTTTTCAAACATCTGCAGTCTGAACAGTTATGTCACGTTTTATCCGACTTTTACATCATTGACGTGAAACATGCGTCATAATTCTGCACCAGAATAAGGCAGATGTGGTAAATCAGGACGTAAACAACGGCTGAAAATTATAATTATGAACTTATGAACTGTCTGTGTCATCCCAACCCCACCACTCTCATCTCTGACTACACATCCAAACAGACTGCTGTCAGTCCTACACACACAAAAAAATTGGATTTTAGCAAAGAATCAGAATTGAGCGTCAGGGCCTGCTGTGTGAACGTAGCCTTCGTCTTCGTGATGCTGGTTGATCTTTAAAGAAGCTCTGAGTCCAGAAACAGAACAGCTGCATTTACTCCCAGCTTAAATTACACACAATCAGCCTCCACATGCTAACTGGTTGCGCTGGATTTTGTTTAAGGACATCAATTTAAAGACGCTGACTACTAGTGGAAATCACACTATACTTTTCTTCTGTTTGTTGAAAAAGCGTTAAAATGCTTTGAAATTTATGGTTCTAAGTTAAATAAATGTGAAAATGTTCAGTTATTCTGACTTTTTTTGCACTATAATGTAATTTTATAACTTTGCGATACTTTTTCAACACACTGTTTGGGAGTTTCATGTGTTTTTTATCTTAAAACAGTGTACACATTGTGATTTAATTGGGATGTAAGCAGTTTTTGACCCTTCACTTACATAAAATAAGTTCCTTCTGCTGTAAAGCTTTAAGTTAAATATGGAGTTCAGAGTTCCAATTAAATCCAAACAAGGTAATGTAAATCCTAAACTGCCTGCAATCAGGCAAACCGGCTTATGTGATTCCACTCTAAACAGAGCTTGATGTCCTGACAAGTTGGCTTAAATTACACTGAAAAGGGAAAAGGCCCCTTTCATTTCCTCCCACTCCCGGAGCGGAGCCAGCAGCGGCTCGCAGAGGACACACTGAAGGCCCCGACAGCACAACGTCACAAACCCGACTCAGCCTGAAGCAGCTCAAACATGCAGAGTTTAGTTCAGAAAGAGAAGCAACCGAGTTTTTGACTTCAGCGCCAGATAAAGTGCATGAGTGATGTGCGACCTCCAGCAGCTCCTCACAAAAAAATAAGTGACCTTCTCCCGGTGAGATCTTCCCACGTGTCAGAAGGGATTCTGCTGGGAGTGATTGAACTGTTTGTTTCCGTGTCGACGGGACAATGGCGCTGCCTGCTTCAGCTGCGCCCGGCGACCTGCTGGGTGTCCTTTCAGCTCCTCCAAACTCTTCTCAGCTCCATTTTGCTGTCTGTGAAAAAATGGAAGAAAGATCTGGAAACAGCAAACCATGCATCACAGCTACAGGCTTCTCATCCATTACCGCCCGTCTTTTACAGAACAGAACTCGGGTTTTACACACGGGGTGCTTCTCATTGTGTTTATTGCGCTTTTCTCCCCTCTTCATTTGCTCTCAGTCATTACGTTCATGCATGTGTGCGTGTCTGCCATGGTGCTAAAACACCATGAGGGAATTAGGGCTTTTTGCCTCTCATATATGTGAAGGGATAGTAAATATCAAGGAGCAGATGGGGCTGATGCTCCCCCCTCCACTGGAGGAGAGGGCAGAGCAAATGGAGAGCCATCAAGAGCAGCAGGAGTTGCCCCGGGCCAAGACGGGGGAGCAGAGGACACTGGGACCGGACTGCTGCTCCGCCAGACAATTTTAGAGACAAATTCTCCCTATCAGCAAGGGAACCACACCCCATTAGGAAGCAGCGCCCATAAGGTCATTCTATCACCCATTTCATACACAGACATGCCAGTTATAAACAGTGACTTTTCCGATGTAGATTTACGAGACAATAAATAACAATGCTGGTTTCACACTGGAACTAAAACCACCTGTAATATTTTACTGATTTAAATCAAAACAAAATACATTTTTCTTATTATATCCAGAAAACCTTCAGATCATGTCTGACTAAAAAAAACAAAGTGTGATGCAGGAGCGTGATATAAAGTTTGTATGTTATGTACATTATCTGGGCTCCTTGTGCCCGGAGGTCAGCCTGTGTTTCTGCCTTCAGCTCGTCTTCATTGTTGGTTCTGGAGTCTCTCATCTTCCTCCTGACAACAGCCTACAGATTCTCTGTGGTACATCAGCCAAACTCAAGGCCCGCGGGCCAAATCTGAGTTGCCATAGCTATTTCTGTGGTCCTCCAGAGTGCAAATAGAACTTTGAAATAACAGTTGTGTGCTTAAATATAATTCTTTCTGTCAAATCAAAGCAGTTTTTATTTGAATATTGCAAATGTTATTTCACTTTTAGAAAGTTATAATATTTAACAGTTTGTTGTTAGTACCTTTGGAGACATTCATGATCTCCGTGTGGCCCAGATTGAAAGCGTGTTTCACGCCCCTGTTTTATGACGTTCTGGTCAGACCAATTTCAGATTAAAAAAGAAACCAGCATCTTCATGAAGCTTGTCTAAGCATGGAGTGCTCTGAAATGTCCTGGTAGACGGCTGCTCTGCCTTTGGTTGTGTTAAAGGCCGGTGGACCAGAACCAGCATGACGTGACTCCTCAAATCACCGCCGGCTGTGGAAACGTCACCCTGGACCTGAAGAAGCGTGCACTGAGGACTTCTCATTTCCAGATGAAAAGTTAGTTTTCTGAAGAGGATTTTAGACCATTGAGTAGCAGTCCAGTTTTTTTTTCTCTTTGTCTTTGTGTGACATTATCTCTAGTTCAGGAACGGCCTAATTAAAGGAAAGTTTCCCAGATGTTTATGTCGATGTCCTGGATAGATCTGTGTGTGTTGACTCCAGCTGTTCGCTTAAAGTGAACCCTGCTTCTGTCTGAATGCATATGAACGCCAAGCAAACCGGAGACCTTTCAAAATGCAGGAAGTGGACCACAGCACAGGGCATTCTGGGTAAATGCAACCAAAACAACAAGCTAGTTTTGTGCTAGCGGGAAAAACAGCTTGTAGTTTGTTTTTTTTACCAAAGACAAAAAGAGAAATCCTACAACTGCTAAAATCTGACGCTTCTCCATTTTTGTTTTCATTTCGTAAAGAAGGAAGTTGCACTCAGTTTCCTTCAGTGTTTCTTGGTGCAGCGCCCCCACAGGTGAGGAGGGGAACAGGTTGCTCAAATGGTTTGGATAATATGTGAAAGAACTGAAATGTAACAAATGTTGCAAATTTGATCCCCAACTGAACCGAGTCTACCAGACTGTCAGGTGGAAAAACAGAAATAAAGGCTTAAAATGTCATTTGGAGATTAAATTATGTCTTATTTTAATTAAAGTGGTGAAAAAAACAACTTTTAATGGTACAGTTTATTGAGATGCACAGCAAGCTTCTGATAATCATAACTGATTATATAAATGTTGCTCTCTCATCAATTAACAATTTGTAAACAGGTTTAAATTTATGCAAGTTGCTTCGTTGTTGTTGTTATGAAACCACAAGCATGGAGAATATATGCCAGTATTCCCACAGCAGTATTAGGCTGTCTCCCACTGGGACAGGAGGAACACATGTGGATCAACGATGACACAACATGGAATCTTACTGCGCAGCGGCATGAGCTGAGCGGTGATGTAATGCATCCACGCCGCCTGGATGAGAGGCAGAGAGCACAGGAAATCATAACAGGCCTTATTATTACTGGATTTAGCATCTAGTCTGAGATAAGGCCTGGTCACAGTGGGGGGTAGGGGTGCCTCCACAGCCATGCAGATCGGTTCTTTGTATAGATGTCACGTCCAACATTTGACTGCAACATCCAAGCTTGTATGAATGATTTAAGCGTTCAAGAGATTGGAAATGACTCTTTTTTCCTCTGCAGTAACCCCCAGCTGCTGAGTCGCCCGGCTTGGTGACTCACTCTCAGACCTCCGACTGATCTGCATTTGCATTTATTTATTTCAGGCGGAAATGGAAGCAAATTTCAACGGGTCACTAATTTCATTTCAATGTGTACCGGTGACATTAGCCCCGAGCCAATCTTTCAGAGGAGCACAAAATCAATGCACAGATCCAGCTGGGAATAGTCCTGGAACCCATTAGCAACTTTGACCAATAGGTCAGGTAAAGTAATAGCTAGATAAATGTTTTATTACAGATTTGCAAACTGACTTAATGTGGAGGCTACTACCTGTGCAGCCACACATGGCCAGCATGTATCGTTGGACGTGTGTCTGCTCTGTGTGAGGCGGGATCCGCTCCTGCTGGCCTCATCACACCCTGAAGACGTAACCGATGGAAACCATTGGCCCTGCTGCTAATTATATTCTGCATGACATCATAAACGATGGGGAAGTCTTATTGAGGTTGTTGAGAGAAATCACAGGCATATCAGATCAGCAAAATCTCCACTTATGATATAAATATGAATCTAATTTGATGATCATGTTTTGCATTTGTTAAACTTGTAGCATTACTGTTTTTAGTATCCTCAGAACTACTTCTTTCATTTATTAAGCAGGGATCGATTTGGTGAGGAATAAAAAGAAAACGACTTAAAATTAATTTAAACTTTGAGCAATTTGTTGCTATTTAAATTGACTCAAAATAAGCGAGAGCAGAGAGCCATTTCTGACCTCAGCGTTACAAAATGAAATTTATCTATAGTCAGAAAACCCACATGGATCTTTAAAAAAAATATACTTAATACATTTTCTAAATACTATTACAGAAAGTAAAAAAATTTTATGATTACAAAAGAAACAAATTTTATGTTTTATATCAAAATAAGGGTAAATGAACATATTTTCCTGGAAAATGAAGGGAAATGCTAATAGCTTTTGTGCTAATAATCATAAAAGACTGAAGAAAGAAAACGATTCCTCACATCTTTTGATCTATTCCTTAAATATATTTTACGATAACAACAAACAGCTGAATCTTGACTTTTTCATGAGCTTATATTTAAAATCAAAGTACAGTTTTTGCTATTTTTGTCCAGAATTATTTAAAAAGTGTTACTGTGGGAGGACTAAAAAGTGAGCGTCACTGACTCAAAATTAAGAATGAGCGGATTTAGATCTCTTTTAATTTTTTAAGCAATAACTAAGCATCCATTATTTTACATTTTAGCCGTCAGTAACCAGCTTCCCTTCCCCCTGAGCTGCATGCAGACATTTCCTGGTCTGATGTGCGAGCTGCGGTGTGCTGAGTGCTTTAAGAGTGGAGGGCTGGTTTTCTGAATGAAAGCCAGACAGACTGAGAGCTCCCTCACGCTGAGAGCAGCAGCTCCTGTTTCTAGCTCTGTTTCCAAGGGGACCACCACGGCAACCAATCAGAGCTCTAACCACTTACAAGCGGGCAATTCAAGTTCTTAAAGAAGCCTCGTCTGTTTTTAGGCTAAGTGAAAGAAAGAAAAGAGCAGAGAACACCTCAACACTTCAGTTCAAAACATTTTTTTTTTGCTTTTTCTCCTTTTTATTAAATGTGAATTCACATGTTAGTTTGAGCCCATCCATTTAAGATTTCCGCCTACATACAAAAACAGGCATAATTCTGTCGTCACATCCTTTTCAAAACCGCAAGAAATAACACATCTGTGTACATATATTCACAAACTGAAAGGACAGTGGATGGTGGTAGGTACTTATTTATTAAAAAGATGAGTCAAAGACAGATTCACACTTGGAATGTGAAGTAACTACTGCCCAGAACTTCCAACAAAATGTCTCGGCATATAATTAAGCCATATTCCAAAAAACTCGTAATCAAACAAACTTCATATGTAAGACCCACATAAAAAATAAACAATATCTGCTTTTTTTAAGTGCAAGAAATAAAAAATACAGGTTTGTGGTTCATGTCTTTAAAAAAAGAAGGCAGTCTTCAGTTTTTAAAATAAAGTTTCATTTCATGAAACAGGACTATGGAATGTTCTTTTTTTGCTTGCTTGGTAAAATAAAGCCAGGCCACCACTGAATCAGACTTTGCCCCTTTTTCCTGTGGAACTCTTATTTTTCCTAATTTGCTATCAAGTGTGAATTTTTTGCTGTCAGTTCTGCCCCATTATGAGATCCGAATAACATTCAAATTGATATATGTGTTTTATTAGCATGCATCACACCACCAGGCCACATTACAGTTGTTTTGTATCAGTTCCAGCTGATTCTGTTTATTTCCCTGCCCAGAGAGGCTTCAGCATCATAACCCGAGATGATGTCGACAGTGCACGAGTCTGTTTTTCCATCACTTGCTACAATTGTTGATGGTCTGTATCTCAAGAGTATATATTGCACAAAAAAATGAGAAAGGGGGGGAAAAAACAGTATGTGCCATAAAAAATACCAAAAAGAAATCCAGTTTCACACCTGCGATCGGGACCCATCCACATATCACGAGTATGATATACATAAACTCCTAACTTTACTATATTACAGTACATATACAATCTTGAAACTAGTTCCAGCTCTGAGGTATGTGTTCCCCATGATGCCATTGTATCGTCTACAAATACTCAACAAATCTGCTCTACAACTGTACAAAACCTAGTTTAAAATCACAAGGCATTTTTGATGCAAGTCTTCTGTTTAACTTAATCCTTAAAATCAGGACTCACCTTGCATGCGTAAAAACAAAGGATAAAGGGAAGAAGTGCCTGAAACTCACTGAAAGCACAGTAAGAACATTCCCTTTTCAACTGTACAAAAATATGCCTGAAAATATCTTTTTCTTTTAAAAAGATGAGGTCTGTTATGTATCAAAATGTTTCCTCCGCACCTGCATACTCTGCAGAGGTTTTAGGCTGCTTGATTTTTCCAAACCAGGAGGTAAAAGGAATCAGTTACAAAAAGGAAAAACCGAACCAAAAAATCAAAAAATAAAAACAAAACCATTTTTGCGGCATTTAGAAATTACACAAACCGTTGAAAAGTAGCATCCTGAACAATCTTCAGTTCACAGATTTGCTTTGAGACAGTCCACAGTCCGAGTTCAGCTCCCTGCAGTTTGTTTTTGTTTGTCTTGAAGAGGATAAGATGCATAGAAGTTCTTCCCTTTGTGGTCTGGTTAAGCTGAGCAGTAAATGCAGACCTATGAGGGAAAAAAATCCAGAAAACCCTGTCATGCTGTCAGATAAAAAAAAGTCTGCAGACCTTGCCGATTTTTTCTCCTCTTTTTTTCTGCTACCAGCTTCAGAAGCATCTCATTCCTCAAACCTCACCTCGGATCACAGTCCTCCTCTTCCTCCTGCTCCTCCTCCTCCCTCTGGTAGAAAACCCACAAGAGGCAGGGCTAGGGACAATCTGACCAGGACATATAATTTCATATCTTCCTTCTCTGTTATTACTAGAGGAACAGTTTCTGTGTTTTTTCTTCAGTATGTGAAGACTAAGTCGGAAAAGTTCGCCTCCAGCCAGTCCCCTGCGATCATCTCGCTCAGTTCTGGCGTGCAGTAGTCTGGGAATTCAAAGTGGGAGCCCAGGCTGCCCTCACTGAAGGAGTCCAGGTCCTTATCCACCAGAGACAGGGACAGGTTTCCTGAATTGGGGTTGCCCAGCTCAGAGCCCGCGGCGCTCGGAGCGAAATTCAAACTAAAGTCAAACAGCAGGTCGTCCGCGTCCTCCCCGGACGAGGAGCCGCCGCTGCTGCTGCTGCTGCTGGAGGAGGAGGAGGAGGAGGAAGAGGAGGTGGACACCGACCTGGAGGATGCTGGTGAGACGGAGGCAGCGTGCAACGCGCCCTGCTTGGAAATGGTCTTGATGTTGTAAAACAGTCTGTTGTGGCTCCTCACCTCTTCGTACATGCTCGCCCCCTCCGACTCCGCGGAAGAGCTGAGAGTCGGGCTCGCCGGAACTTTGGCGACGCCGTACGGCCTCAGGCGCTCCTCCTCTCCCGCCTTAAAGCCCATCCGGTAGTCCTCTTCATACTCGTCATCGTCGTCCTCATCGGTGAGCTCATTTTTCACAGTCTTTGCAACTTTTATGCTGGGAAACACGCAGTCATCCGCGTAGCCGTGAGCGGTCTTGGAGCCGCTCTTGGTCTTGATCTTGGAGCACTTCTTGCTGGGAGTCTTGGCGATCTTGCCGCACTTCTCCGGTGACGGCGCCGAGGGTTTGGAGCTGTCCAGCTTTGGTTTTTTCTTGGGTCTGTACTTGTAGTCTGGGTAGTCGGCCATGTGTTTGAGCCGCAGCCGCTCGGCCTCTCTGATGAACGGGATCTTCTCGCTGTCCTTCAGCATCTTCCACCGCTTGCCCAGGCGCTTGGAGATCTCCGCGTTGTGCATGTCCGGGGACTGCTCCATGATCTTCCTCCGCTCGATCTTGGACCAGACCATGAAGGCGTTCATGGGTCTCTTGATGTGCCCGGTGGCCGTCTTGCACCAGTCCGGGTTGATTGCCACGGGGCTGCATGCCATAAACTCGCTCTCCTCCGAGTCGGTGGCCTCCCTGGACATGCTGCCATCCGTCTCGCCGTGGTCCGTGTGCTGCACCATTGTCCACAGTTCGGAGTCACTTTTCAGTCTCTAATAGCTCCTCACCGCCAGGACGGCTCAGTTTTCTCTGGTTCATCCACGTCCTCTGCTTAACGTGTCTCAAGCTCTGCACTCTTTTTCCAGAGTTACAAACTGCCTTCTTAACTAGTTATCAGCTTTTTCATGTCCCCTGCGTCACAGCCCAGTCATCCAATCCCGCTCCTTCCACTCCGCCCAGCAGACTCCGAAGACTCCGGTTAACCCTTTAGGTTCCTGCCTCCTCTGCTCTGTGGAGGCAGGAGGCTCTGAGTGGAGGTGGGGATTTGTGCTACATAGTGTCTGGGGCAACACGCCGGGCGAGACAAGCATATTAAACACCCAGTCAGCGCCGCGCGCTCCGCACAGCGGCTTTACGCACCGGAGCGCAAACAAGCCTGACTTCTGTTTTCTAATATTTCCCCTCATATAATATCAGGAGGTTATTTTTATGATGACAAACCATGTTTTCCACGTGAATTGTGGGAAAATATTGACTTATTGTCCTTTCCCCTCCTCCCGCAGGTTGAAAACTGAAGGTGGCGCTTGGACACTGTTCCAGGCGCCTGCTGCGTCGGTGCGTCTGCTTGTCTGCTAACCAGTGTTATATTTTTACAGCTGTAAACAGCTTCATATCGGCGCTGTGGTGTCATTACCACCTCATACATTTTACTCATTCATTAATGAGGAGCTCCGCGTTCTGAATCTTCACAGAAACTCATATAAAAACAGCTAAAAAGGAGTTTTTTGTTTTTTTTTCAGATTCATTGTAAAATACAAAAAAGGAAAAGTATTTTCTTATTTAAAATATAACAAAATTTTATATCAGTGACCTTCTCTGACCCCCTCCACCAGCCGGCTCCCAGTGACGTCACTGCGTTATATTTTCACACCTGGATGCTGTCATCAAAATACAGTAAAAAGCAAAAATAACAAACATATATTTATTTTACTTTTTTATTAACATAAAAACCATTCAGTTGGCATACAGGCTGCTTTGAAAAACAACTCATTCATATCCAGAAACATGTATTCTTATCATTTCAGTCAGAACGACAGATTTTAATTAAACTCATTTTAATACTCAGCAACTGATACTTTCAGTTGCTGAAAGTATCAAGTCATTGACTTTGCAGCATTTCCTCCGCCAGAGCAAGCATGTGGTGACAGTGGAAGGGAAAATTGATGAGTTGAATTTTAAATCAGGTTTTTATAATAATAGAAACATCAAATTAAAATGACAAATCAAAATAAAAATCTATATTTCTCTCATATTCTGACACCACCCACAATTTACTGTCTACTGTAGTGATAAGGCTCAACATATTTACAGTAGAGTCATAAACTCATTGTCTTTTTTTTTTATTTCTGCGTCAATTTGATCATTTGTACCTTCATGTTCTCATTTGATCATTTTCTGCCCACATTTTAGCCCTTTAAAGAAAGTATTTATTCCCTATGCACTTAAACCATCTTATTTTTACTGTGGTTAAGTGTTTTCATCAATTATTGAGATATAACATAAGGCATGACCCTGATCAAACCAGGATAACGGAGCAGAATCCTGCTGCTGTGTGTTATTTACTGGAGTCACAAAGCATCATTTGCCGAAAGCAGGATATGATTAAAATATGGAAAATTACTTTAAGTTGTCATTTGTTAAAGGTGATATGAAATGTCCAACTTTAGTCAGCTGCTTTACTTATGATAATAAGTTTGGACCGAAATGAGCGAAACTACAAAGGTGGATCATGACGAAATGGAGGAAGAAACAGAATTATGGGTCTTTTGAGGTTTTTAAAGTCTTTATTACAAACATAACCTCCTGCAGTCACCATGGTTACAGAGTTAGGTGTTTATTAAGGAACATGAAAAAGGGTCAGATTTTTTTTGCACCTTTGGAGGTCATTCTAAGTTTTAGTGTTTCAAATGCTAATATAGTCAACATAAATATTGATTTCTACTTATTTTTTTTATTTCAATTTAATATTTAACAATTGAAAACAAAATCCAAAATATGCACATTTTTTTTGTTTTTTTTTAAGGGTGAGAATATTCATTAAATCACCCAAACGTGCGCTGACCATGAGGCCAGGTGGTGGCACATATATTCAGTTCCTTTCTGAGTGGGTTTCTGAGGATTTTCTCCTGTTTGCTTCCATGCCTTCATTTGAATGAAGAAAGTAGGTCAGTAGCACATTCTGCTTACTTCCTGTTTACAGTGCGCAAACACCTGCAGCATCTCCTGGAATAACACGTCTCAAAAAACAGATCACCTCATCCAAATGGCTGATTTGTGTGAACTAATTGAGGGAATGGATGAATACCAAAATTACAAGATAAACAAGCTGTTATTTTTTTATTTATTTTCTTTACAATCTGAACGTTTTCTCGCGTGGAACGTAGAGCAGCGGCGCTCATTCAGATGGCAGCGTTTGCCTGTGCAGCCGCTATCTGTGCCTGTACTGGCAGGAGGAGATGGAAGGAACCCAACTGAGTCTGCTGTGTCAAGAGGCAGTGTAGCATCGAGCTGGCGTCTCCTCCATCCCCTCCACACGCCTCCCCCGTGGCTCTGGGTGGGAGCCAGCAGTGCTATTGGAGGCTTGGGCGATAAGGCGTCCTGCTTTTTTCTCTCTGCTTCGTCCCCTAGAGGGCAATCACTTACCCTTTTGAAACCCTCCCCCCACCAAGCCGCCGTATTCTCCCCCAGCTGGGGCTTAAGAAGTGCCTCAACTGATACAGACCGAGCCCAGAAAGCAGAGACAGGATAGCAGGGAGAGAGAGAGGAAGAAAAAAGAAAGAAAAGAAACACGGGGCTAAAAGAGGCATGGCTCAGGAAAGTGGTTCAGATTAAGAGAGAGAGACGTTTTGGGGTATAAACAGGGGCTTATTCCTCTACATCCCTGGAACGTATAGAGACAAACCTCTGACTCACCCACCCAGACAGAGACAGAGCTGAAATGCTTTATCATGGCCACCCTGTGCTGATTAAACTTTATCTGATGTTTGCTCTCAGGAGGTTCATTTATGCAAATACGAATCAGTATTTTCTGTCCTGATGGATGCATCAGAGCAGCGGTCCCGTTCCTTTTCCAGATGAACTAATGATCCTGTTTGGACTGGATGCAGTCTGGGTAAAAACACAGCATTTTAGAATAGAATACAAATATCCATTATTATCCCACAGTGGGGAAATTCAGGTGTCACAAGGTAATTGTGATCATGCATATTCATACAAAGGTACAAATTAAGAAGAGACTACAGAAGAAGCAAATTTACAACATAGGAAAGAATGAAAGCGTACTATTATTAATAAAAGTAGCATACTCAAATGTGCAACTGATGAGGATCTTTAAAGAAACAAAAATATACAATATGTAATATGTAGAAAAAACAACTCACTGTTTAAAAGAAGTGAAACAACTGCAGACAGGGATGTGCAAACAGCAGCAGGAATGTTATCTGAGATGAGAAAAAGTGTAAATAGCAGATTCATGAAGATTTGCTGAGTTTGTTTGGGGCTGTGAAGGTTGTAAAGTCTAACAACAAGAACCTGCAATAATTCTCCTCTGAGCACCGATGAGAGCCACTGATCAACAGAGACGTTGTTTCATCTGTAGGTTATTTTATTATCCCTGTAAAGGGCTGAATACGGAGCACTGTAGCAAACCCAGATTGGGTTATCAACTATTCTATAGATTATTCTGATGATTAATTTATTAATCAGATAAAAAAAAAATGGCACATTTAGCAGATTTTTCACTTATCCTTTAAGCCTTTTGTATATAGTATTGGACATACATTAAAATATGCAAATTTACCAGTAACACAACTCCTTTGTAAATAAGAAAATGAACATTTTATTGCCTGAAATGCAGTGAAATGATCCCTACAGTGAATGCCTGATCATAGCAAAGGAAGCATCTGCAGCTAAAATACATCTCAACATGTGCAAAGCTCAAATCTTACTGATTGATTCATCAATACAGTACAGAGCAGATCTGTTGATTATTTTCTGAATTAACCAATGGATAACTAGATAGCAAAAGGTAAAAAAAGTAGCATTTTTTGCAGACTTTCAACAAGATGCTGCCAAAACTGCCACTTCGACATATTTACTGACAAAAGCTTTTAAATCTCAGATAAAAAATTGATAATTTTTTTGTACCGTTTTGATGTACTACTCAGTGCATTGTTGAGCAAATTTCCTTTTTCTGAGTGCACACTCCAGTTGGCAATTGCTAAGTCAGTTGACAATTATTTCAACAATCGATTAATCACAATTAATCGTCTCAGCCCGTCGTAGCACAACAAAGTAGGGCTGTGAGTAGAGAGCAGTCCACACTAACAGAGTCACGCTGTGTATGCATAGATACAGTAAGGGATGAGCTTCGTGCCACCTGTCCTGACATGAATCACAACGCTGTTTAATGATGAGCGCTGGGGTGGCTGTCCCGCTCATTAGCATGCCTCATTATTGGCTGGGAATGAGGCGCTGGTGCGACTGGTGAGTCAACCAGGGAGGGTCTCACACTGACCCCCCGTCCCACCCCACTGCATTTCATCTCACCCCCAGTAACGCTACTTCATTCAGGGCCAGGAAGTGTAGGCGTAGCAACGAATAGAGGATAGTTGAGCAACACTGCAACATGTAGAGTTTTCTTTTTTATTTCCACTCTGGAGACTACAGATGATTAAACAAGAAAATCCAAAGAGCTGCATATCGTTGTGTGATTTCCAATACTCGTTCCAGTTCCCTGAAGGCAGATGTTTTAATGCTTATTTGCTGATTTTAATGTCAGGGGAAAGGACATTTTGTTCTAGAGCGTTGGAGTGTTGAATTAAGTGATGGTTTTCATGTGTGCAGGCTGAAAAAAAAGAGGTTTTAGGAGAAACAATTCCCTTTGCATTGCTTATCTAAAAGCCCCCGAAAGCAGCTGCTGCTCTCACAAAAGCCCAGTGAAGCGTTAGATCAATACTAACCCTTGCTAGCGGCTATCTGATGCTCAAAATGCATGCATCCATCTCCTCTGCATAGCCCTGAGACAGGTGTGGACCTCTGGAAGCCACTATCTGATGGCTTCACAATGGGGCGGGCCAAGAGGAGGCAGGGGGCTATGGGTGAGGAAACGGGGGTGTTTTGGTGGCACATGAAAACGAAAATTAACTTTTCACTTGGCAGACACATCCTCAACTGTCCTCTATACTCAGGTTGCAATGTTTACTGCCATTCTGTAAATTGGAGTCCTCTGGTCCATATAGAGGAGTCACTCAATGGTAATCTGGTGCTATACATAGGATTTATGTAACAAGTTCCAGCAGCAGGTAATTTAAGACAAATCCACCCATGTCTGCTTCCCAGAGCAATCTTTGCCCAGGCTTTTTCTGAAGGTGAAATCTTATATCAGCTCCGACTCTGAGGATTTATAGTTTGCACATGTATGCCGGTTACTGAAACCCTTTTTGCTATCTTAACTTGTGAGATGATACCAAAACGAGCCCTGTCAGCTGGTCCAGCATTTGTCTCGCAGGCTGCCTGTAGCTACGCTGTCATTCCTCAAAGATCAGCCTGTCCTGCCTCTAACTCCACAGATAAGAAGAACTTTGACAATAAGGAAGATTTTACAGCCGTTTGGAGGCTGTTGTTTTACCACTTAGGTGTTTGCTGCCTCAAAGGCACTTTTATCCCCTGCTGTTGCTTTACATTCTCAACTCAATGCAAATGTATCTCCGGGGTGTCGGGTTCTTTGTTGACCTCCTTGATGTGGCCTCTGTCTCTCAAGGTCCAGTGCTTAGCAGATACTTGAGAGCGGAGGATCTTGTCGTGAATGTAAACAGCTGATGCTTAAGGAACTGTGCTGCTGCAACTGTTTATCTCAAGGATACAAACAAATGGAATCAGAGGCCAAAGTTTATGTCTGCACAGGCAAATCTCATTTGAAAGGAACAAACTTGAATTTGAGGCCAATGCAAAAGTTGAATATTTCCTTCTGCAAAAAGGATGCACCATGTTGGAAGTGAACTGTAGTATTTGAATAAATTATAAAGGTTGTACATTGTTGTACATGGGAAATAATGTACTTTGTTAAACTATTAAATTTTTTAACATTTTGACACATTATAATCACAAACTTAATATATTTTATTGGGATTTTATATGACAAACGGACACAAAGTAGTGCATAATTCTGATTCTTGAAAAGAAAATAATAATTTGCAATTGTTTAACAAAAATGTTTTTGTCCAGCAGGAGCAGAGAATCTGGTCAGCATTGATGGGAAAATGGATGGATAGTAAAATGAGAAAAATCCTGGAAGAAAAAAAGTTAGAGACAACAGAAAATCTGAGAGTGAGGTGGAGGTTCACCTTCCAGCAGGAGAAACACCCTGAGCATGCAGCCAGAGACACAAAGGAAGGGCTTAGATCAAAGAATATTCATGTGTTAAATGGCCCAGTCAAAGCTCAGATTTGAAAATAGATTTTTTACAAATCCTCTGCGCCAAAAATGGGAAAAACTTCAGTCTTTATTAAACTCCTATAGACTTAAAGATGTGCAGAAGTTTCAACATGATGTGGTTCCTCAAAATGTTGACTCCAGCAGGATGAATGCAAATACAAACATTTATGAAATAATATAGAGTTAAATTATATGGGATTTTATTACAATTTCAATAAACAACACATAAAACTAAACTGACATAGAATAGGTAAGATAAACAAGCACAGAATGATTTGTTTATGGCAGGGGTGCCCAAAGTCGGTCCTCGAGGGCCGGCATCCTGCACATTTTAGTTCTCTCCCTGGTGGTACCAACAGCCTTTTCAGCATGTCAGTGTTCTTCTTAGGCCTT
>CAEFZX010018234.1:0-11878 GCA_903066825.1 Alfaro cultratus
CAGAGCGACACAGACGCCTGTCTGAACACGCCTGCTGTTTCCTCTGGGATCCTGGATTCTCAGCAGAGTGAGACCTCATGTCCTGTTTCTGTCTCTGCAGGTATACCGGTCGGAGAACCCGGTCGGAGAACCCGGTCGGAGAACCCGGTCGGAGAACCCGGTCGGAGAACCCGGTCGGAGAACATTTCTCTGTACCAGAGGATGGGCGTCATGGCAACACCCACAGAGAAATCCTTCAGACTGGATGCTGACCTCTGACCTCTGACCCAGTGAATGCTGGGATACTAATGAGCTGCTAATTCATGCATAGTTTGCACATTGGGTTGTTTAGGTATTTAACAAAAATTTTATTTTACTTTAATGTTTGCACTATTGTCTGATTTATACAGGTGTTCTCATAAGTGTTGGCAGTTTGGACTGTTGAGTTAAGCTTTTGTATTGAAAGCCTAGCTAAGATCTTCATTATAAATGGTCTCAAGTGTCATGTTACCTCTTGCATCTGGTTTAGGTCTGGAAATGTGCTGCATGCTCACAACGCTGTCATGGCCGCCGCCACAGAACAGTTCCATTAATTAGATGTGATGTAGGTATTTAGTGCTATGCACCGCAGCAAAGGGAAGAATGATGAAAATCGCTCTGACTGCCACGTTACACGCAGACTCGTTGTCATAGCAACTGGCAACGTCACTAATTTATCAGAATTCAGCATCAGAAAAACTCAAACATTTTCTACGTAAAGAACAGAACATGTTGTTTTTAGGCTTGATGTTTATTTTGCTATTAACCACTGTGATAGATTAGCTAATTTAATCTCATTCTCTCCTGATCCGGTGTTTTAACTGAACCGAAACACCAAACCCGATCACATCGAGTTCGGTTATCTATGTCTGTTATGGTAGACAGACAGACAAGGAAGCCATAGAGTTATGGTGCAAAAAAATCCATTAAGGTTATAGTAAATTCTTACAAGCACAGCATGTCGGATTAATTTTATTAGATTATTTTTCCATCAGTCAGAGCATTAGAAACAAAATCAATACACATGAATCAACCATCTTTTCTTTTTACATCTTTACATCCTAGAGTGCAAAAAATCAATAATCCTCCTCTTTAAGAGGCCAGTAATAATACATTCAATGTTATAAGTAATGAAGCTTTAGGATTATTTTTCTCTTAGCCTTGAATCCGTCCAGAAATCACTGCAATAATTAATTAATGTTAATGATAGAATATCAGAGGCGTCCAACGTGCTTCGAGGCCGGGGTGTCCAACCTTCTGGCATCCTAACAAGAATATCTGGAAGCCAAAAAAACTTATAGAAAACTGTGATAATTTCATCCTAATTAAGAATAGAAACGCCTATGAACATGGCCACTGAAAATAAAATAAAAGGAGTAATGGATTTCCACCAAAACACTAAGTTTGAATTTTGAGATTAATATCAGAAATTGTCAGAAAAATGTGGAAAAGTTTGAAAAGTAAAACATTATTTGACTTTTCAAATAATTTTTGACTTTTCTTCAAAAGAAAAAATTGAGGTTAATTGCAAAACTTTTGAGTTTTTTACTGATTAATGTTCAACTTTTGAAACTCTGGAAATTTCCATGGTTTTCTAGAAATTTCACTGTTTTGTTTTTTTGGCTGCATTTTGCTCCTGTTCTTCTGTCCTCATAAACCCCTGAGCCAGTTTGGACACCCTGGTTTTACGGTGAGGTTCTGTGTTCCTGGGTCAGATCATCCGGACGTCCATGAGCGTCACGTCTCCCACCACCTCCAGCTGGCCAACGGCGCTCAGGTCCTGGACTCGGTGCTTGTAGTCGAACTGATGGGATCCGTTGACGGCGACCCTGAAGTGCTGCGCGTCGCTCCGGACGATCATCTGCAGGGAGAACAGAGGCGCTCAGAATCGGACCGGACCGGACCCAGACGGTCAACAGGGACGCTCACCTCGAAGTACTCCCCCGCTGCGAAGGGGAAGGCCTTCAGGTCCGACTCCTCGGGGCCCCAGCACTCGGACAGGAACGAGTTCCTGACGAAGACTCGTTTGACCAGGCGGGGGTTCAGGTGGAGGACGATGTCACGGCCGCTGGTGTCGCGCAGGTTGATGCCGAAACTGGAAATTACACATGAATGAAGCTACAGCGGGGGGGCGGAGTCAGTGACATCATCAGGTGTGTTTTACCTGTTTGCATTCGGACTCGTCTGTCCTTTGATGATGATGCTGTGTCCGACCTTTAACCCCGTCTCCAGCCGCCCTCTGAATGGAACTTTCTGAGATCAACAAAAATCTCATTAATGACTAAATTAGTTTTAATTATAACTTAATTAAAACTATTAAATTATAAAATTAAGAACGTAATCATCTCAAGTTATTTAAATTATTTAAGAAAATCTATCAATTTTATTTTTTTTATTAAAATTATTAAATTAATTTAACAATTTAAAATTATGAACATTTTTTGCAGGAGAAATTTATAGACACTGAAATGTTTAATTTACCTGTTGAACAACAAATTCAAAAATATTTATCCCAAATGGAAATTAAATAAAAGCAAATAAATGGGAAATTTTAAATAAACACAAAAAACCCTTTTTTTAAATTACAATTTTTTTTGTTGAAAAATACAAATTTGTTTGATGTTCTGTTTTCATTCAGGCAAGTTGAAGACGACTAAAGGGACGAACAAGGTTCAGGTAGAAACCAGATACAGATTTATCAGCAGAAATTCACAAACGTATAAATTTCCTGTTTTTTAAACTAGAAGTGAAGCAGAAAAACTCACCAGATCTCTGAATGAGAGAATTGCCTGGAAAAGGGAGAAAATTTTTTTTAATCTGAAACAACAGGAAGTGGAAAAACGTTTCCAAACTGTTTGTTTACCTCAGAGTCTGAGCTGGTCAGGCTGGAAGCAGGAGAGGCGGGACTCTGAAACAGACAGACATGTTGGATGGCTGGTTGGTTTGACGTCTCGTCGTTTAAATCAACTTACAGAAGCAGGAGGAAGAACAGCCACAGCCTGAACCGTGACTGTCCCTGAGATGAGGATGGTGTCGACCCGGTTCAGATCCACACGGTGTTTGTACTCCAACACGTGCGCTCCGTTTACCGCAACCTTAACGACAAACAAACATCACCTCTGGTTTTTATCTTCTGACTAAAACAACAACAAAAAAATCATCCCATTTATTTTAATAACTTTATTTCCGGATAAAGAGAACTGGACCGAGCACCCAGTCTTGTGATACCCCAGAACTAACTGCAATGCTTGAATGTTCAGTGTTGATAAAAACATACAATTATTTCATTCTGAAGTTTTATTTTGCAGAAAAAAGACACTGAACTGTTTAATCTAAGATCCAAGGGAAAGCACTGATGCTAACTTAGAGACTTATTAGCTAATTTCTTCTAGATAATAAAACAGCTGTGAGGACAGCAGTGTCTCCCACCTTGTACTTGTCCTTCAGTACCAGGATGATGAGTTCAAATGCAGCTCCGACTTTTAAAGGCATCTGATACAGGATCTCCTCGCTGCCCCAGCGCTCCTTCTCCAGTGTGTTGCAGACAATGTGCTTCTTCTTCAGTCTGGGGTTGAAGTGAAAGGCCACGTCGGCCCGCGGCTTCACGCTGCTGCCGCACGTAAAATCCACCTGGAACCTGAGAGAAGTCGCAGAGAAAATGAACTAAAACAAACATTTTTATTCAGGAATGCACAATATTTACATTTAATATCAGTATCAGTAATTTTTAACATATCGGGATCGGGCCAATATTTAAGACTGGACTGATATTAAATGTAAAGTTTCTTCGTTTGGTGTTTGTATTTCAGAAAGTGATTGTTCAGATGCAGTGGTGGTTATACGTCTGCTAATATGCTAATAGCATTTAGTGTTTCTGCTCACTTTGAAAAGGTAATTTTATTTATATGTAGCACATTTTCAGCAACAAGGCAATACAAAGTGCTTTACAAGATTTAAAAGGAAATACAAACAAAATAAACCAAAAGAAGAAAAAGCTAATAATTTTGAAATAAACTAGATCCTGCTATTCAGGGTTGGTAGATCAGTATAACTAATTATCCTCTGGTCTAATTCATTTTCTGGGTTGGGACAATAGGAGGCTAAAAAGTAGTTTTTCTGGATTCCAAGTTCTAATCCCTGTTCTGGGATGCTAGTTAAGTGTAAGTAAGTATCCTCTGGATTTTATTTCTAGATAAGTATAAATGTTCTCTGGACTTAGCCACACTTAGCTTCCCCTAAATTAATTATTATGGATAAATTCTAAACCAATAATTAACTTGGTTTAGAAATTAATTAAACTGAAAGTTTCATAAACTTTCAGTTGAATAAATTTCTATATTGAGGTTTAGGTTAAATTGTTCATAATTCTTCAAGTAATGAGACGTTTATATTCCTGCTCTTATTTTGAAGGGGGTGAAGATTGTTCTTTTTCTTATAACTTTAAAACAAATAACATACAAGAACAATATAAAACATAAAAGAAGATACAAACATAAATCTATACATAACAAAAGTTAAAGCTTTAAGCTTCTGTTAAACACCATGTTAGATTAGAGATCAACCTGAATCTCAGTAAATATAAATAAACAGAAACATCTTTGTCACCTCTCAGCACCAGATGGTACCGAACCCTGGATCAGCACCATCTCCTCGGGCAGTAAACCACCCAGAATGGTGCCAGTGAAAGGAATCGACTGTGGACAGACGGAAAAAAGTTTCAGCTTTCTGATGAAATATCAACTTCCAGACATAAAGTTGTTTTGTTTTGACTTATTTTTTCAATATTTTCAGCTGAAAACAGAAACAGCCGGAAGCCACAGCCACCAGATTCACATGACAGCAGGTCGGCCATATTGGGAAGGGAAAATGTCTGCCTTGTTTTATGATCTCACAGAACAAACAAGACTTTCAGCTCAGAATAACAAAGATGCATTAATATTCCTGAATGAGGGAAGATCTGACACATTTTTCAGCTTCTTTATGTAATAACTTTGAATGGATGGAAAATATTTATTTTACATCAAAACCGAAGAAAGTTACATTATTTAGAGAATAAGATGGGGAAATAAAGATTTTAAATACTTAAGTATTTTCATACTCTTGTTTTAAGATGTTCTGCATCACTTTAAGATTTCGGAAATTATGAAAACTCCCAAGATTTTCATTCTTATTTATTTATTTTCCTCCTTACAGAAGTTTCTTATTTTAACTGACATCACCCTTCTACTTTTACAATACCAGAATTAGCTAATTTATTTCACTTTATCTGCCTACTTAGATTAAAACAGAACAATTAAAGATCAAACTAAACATTTCAAAAAGTTCTGGTTCCGATGTGACAGATGGGCAGCTAAGCTAACATGCTAACACCTTTAAGAAATAAAACAAATAAAAACGGATTAAAGTTGAAAAGTGAAGCTCGGATCGGGTCTAAAAGGCAGAAATATGTGGATAAAATATCTTACCGGGTTTGAAAACACTTGTCTGGGGTTAGAAATCGACATTCTGACGAAAGTTTAAACGGTTAATTAGAAACGTTCGGCTTTGTTTACTTCCTTGTATGACGTAACAGATCACGTGGTAAGAGGCGGTGCGTTCAAGTCCAAGTCGTAAACTACATTATCTATATAAACTAAACGTTTTTAGATAAAAGGCATACATTTAATATACTGCAACTTAATTCTTTTTATTTATTTTAAAATCCCTGTTCTCCAGTATTAAACCCAGGAGCTACTAACACTACATCTAGAATCAATGCAAATGTAGAGAAAATGACAATTGTACCAAGTCAACCAAAAAGCTTAGAAGTCACATGTCCTCAAGATTCAATCCTGTCACCCCTTCTTAACATGCTCCCTTTTTGCTCAGATTATAATACCTTTATTTGAATTACTAAGTTTCAATTATTGCACCTAGAAAGTAGCGATCAGGCCTGGTTGAAATGTTCTTAACCAATAACCTAAAATTATAGCCTTCATGTTTAACTTTGACCCCAACATGGAAGAAAAACCAACATGTGCTCAAAATCCTGAACCGAAAAATAGATTTAATGAAGAACTGACACATTTATATTCACATTTATTATTAAAAAAAGACCAAAAAAAGGTAACATTATATACAAATTAAATATAAAACACCAGAAAACCAGCGTGTGAATTAAGTTAAGAGTCCAGGAAGAGTCACTGAAGGTGAAAATGTGTTTCATTGTTGAGTCCAGGTGAGCTGCAGCGCTCTGATTGGCCGATTCTTTCAGTTCGCCAAGGCCAAGCTCTGCAGGTACAGTTGGAGCGTTCAGGCGGTCCAGTCCGGTTCAGAAGTCAGCGTCCAGCCTGAAAGTGTTGTCGGTCGGACCCGACATGACGCCCATCCTCTGGTACTCCCCGACCCTCTTCTCAAAGAAGTTGGTCTTCCCCTCCAGAGAAATGTTCTCCATGAAGTCGAATGGGTTCTCCGACCGGTACACCTGCAGAGACAGAAACAGGACATGAGGTCTCACTCTGCTGAGAATCCAGGATCCCAGAGGAAACAGCAGGCGTGTTCAGACAGGCGTCTGTGTCGCTCTGCTACCGGTCCATCAGAACCACACGCTCTGATGGGTTCCTGCAGCAGCGCTCAGCCCCCATCACCGGCTGAGGTCCGTACCCCTGCGCAGATCATCACCACACACCAGAACCGGGCCGCAGCCGACCCAGTTCTGTCCATACCTTAGAGCAGCCGGTCGGCCACGAACTTGATGTAACGATTCATCATGTCGCAGTTCATCCCGATCAGCTTCACTGGCAGAGCGTCAGTCAGGAACTCCTGGCAGAACCAGAACCAACATCAGACCCAGCAGAACCAGAAAGGAACCAGCAACAGCTTTAACAAAACATTTAAAACTCAACTTCCCAGAATTCACAGGGCTCAACTCTAATTTTGGAAATTACAAGTTCCCTGAATTTATGGCAGAAATTCCTAAATTAGGGAAAAAGGAAGGAAAGATAATAAAGGACCGTCAGATAAACCAAAGAGGAACCAGAAGATCCCAGTCTAACCAATATAGTCCCAGTCCTACCGGTATAACCAGTACAGTCCCAGTCTAACCAGTACAGTCCCAGTCCTACCGGTATAACCAGTACAGTCCCAGTCCTTCCCACCTGTTCGATCTCCACGGCGTTCCTGATGATCTTGGTAACGGTTTCTGCCGGCGGTTTGTTCACCAGGTGTTTGAACATCAGGCAGGCGAAATCACAGTGCAAACCCTAAACGCAGCACAGAGACGGTTACTACCCGAGCTATCGTTATCAATCAGTTATCGGTTATCGATGGGCTATAAATCACCTCGTCTCGGCTGATGAGCTCGTTGCTGAAGGTCAGGCCCGGCATCAGGCCTCTCTTCTTCAGCCAGAAGATGGAGGCAAACGAACCAGAGAAGAAGATTCCCTCCACGGCGGCGAAGGCCACCACTCTCTCTCCTGGGCGATTAACAACACAGCTGATCAATATCGGCGCCACGGCAACGGCAGCGTGAGGTCACAGAGGGCAGCTTTACCGTAGGAGGCGTTTCGGTTGCCGATCCAGTTGAGCGCCCAGTCGGCCTTCTTCTTCACGCACGGCAGCGTCTGGATGGCGTTGAACAGGTATTCCCTGAGGGTCAGTGAACGCAGCGTCAGAGGGAGGCTGGCCAGAGCTCCCAGCAGCACCAGTTAGAACCACTCACCTCTCGCTGGGATCCTTGATGTAGGTGTCGATCAGCAGGCTGTACATCTCAGAGTGGATGTTCTCCATGGCAATCTGGAAGCCGTAGAAACACCTGGCCTCCGTCACCTGCACCTCCTGCGTGAACCGCTCCACCTGGTGACCGAAACGGGGAACAGCGCGAGTGAGACGGGTCGGGCCGGAAGAGAGCGGCCGGACCTGGTGGCGGGTTCCTCACCAGGTTCTCGTTGACGATGCCGTCGCTGGCGGCGAAGAAGGCCAACACGTGGGAGATGAAGTAGCGCTCGTCGTCCTTCAGGGACTCCCAGTGCTGCAGGTCTTTGGACAGGTCCACCTGCACGCACATCGCCATGGCAACGCAGGTTAGAAGAAGTAATTAGTGAAGGGCAGCAGCTTAAAGTCTCAACAGTTCAAGAAAAAGGTTCAAAACCTAAACAGTCGATGCAGAGTATCGTCCAACTCGATTTTGAAGATTCAATCAGAGTGATGTCAGGGCAGCTACGGCAGACATCTTGTTTGACACAAATGTTTACAAAGCTTCTATTTATTTCAATTCTGGATAGATAAAATTAGTGAACTGCAGCCTCTAAAAGACTCAAGGTTGAGTGGGGGTCAATTTGAATGTCTGAGTTTTGAAGATGTAATTTTTGGAGTGATGTCAGCACAGCTACGGTGGCCATCTTGTTTGACAAATGTTTACAGCTTCCATTTATTTAGACTGAATAAAGAAATTAGTGAACGGCAGTGGCTAAAAGTCTCAATAGTTCAATAAAAAAGGTTGAGTTGGGCAAAAAAAATAACATTTTTTGAAGATTTAATATTTTGAGTGACGTCAGCACAACTATGGCGGCCATTTTGTTTAACAAATGAATTTACACAGCTTCAATTTTCAACTTTGAATTCTGGTCAACAATACAATGGAATATAAGAGCCAGGTTGGGATTTTATATTTTTTAAGTTAGGACAATGAAATCATAGTCTTAGGAGAGTGAAGTAGTAGTTTTATATCTCAGACACACAAAAAAAACAACAAAGAAATAGGTTATGAGGTCTTACTCTGGTATTGGTTTTTACAAATAAGAGAAACATTCATTAAATGATTTTCACTAGCAGGACTTTAAAATGATTGAGCAAGAATCCCATTGGCTGAGCAGCTAATATCAGATCTCACACTTTTTTCCTTAGCAAAATCGTTTGTTAATATTAAGACATTCTGATAAAACTGGTAGTATTACATATATATATATATATATATATATATATATATATATAAAATCAGAAACTTGATCTGAACTTTAAGTTCTGATTGTTGTTGGTTCATGTTAGAAGGAGAAGAGCCACATACTGTAGAATATACAGCATATTCTATTCTACTCACTTCCATGTCCAGAAGTGGCAGCATCATGCTCTGGTGCATTGCATTAATTACCCGTTTCTTAGGGTTTTTACCTCCTCTGCCGTCCAGAAGGAAGCCTCTGCCTTCTTGTACATCTGCCAGATGTCGTGGTACTGGATGGGGAAGATGACGAAGCGTCGAGGGTTTTCCTTCAGCAGAGGCTCCTCTTCCTCAGAGCTGCTCTTCTTCATCACTGTAGGCTGGAAAACAAGGGATCATCAGCTACAGTCTCATGCAGCACACAACCATCATTTTTTTAATACACTTTATATGCTTTAGTTTAATATTATAACTCAATTTAAGAACAAATATAGCTACTTTAAAACAACAAAAATGTGTAATATAAATAAAAATACCACATTTTGTAAGACACAAACCAATTTGCAGGTCGGATTTGAGCTGATCGGATCTAAACTGAAGGAAGTTTAGGCGCCACGGCCTAAACTTCCTCCAGTTTAGGCGCCACGGCCAGCGGCTGTCAGCCCGTTCAACCAGCACTATGTTCCGGATCAGATCCGGATCTTTCTCCGGAACATTTCCACTGACTCACCGCGGCTTCACTGAAGATCTTTCGGGCGGTTTTGGACGCCAGAACGCGGGTGCTATTCAGGCTGGGAGGCTGGAAAGGAACAAAGACGTTAAAGAGGATCAAGAAAGATATTTTAAAAGATAAATGTTGTAATAAATCCGGGCGGACATGTTATTTTTTCCCGCTCTCACCGTGTTCTCTTTGTCCAAAGACATGTTGTCTATCTGACTGCTGAGAGTCTGTTGGTTCTTCACCGAGAGAGGAGAGCGCGCAGACAGCATCGTTAATGCTTCGGTTTCACAAAAATATAAAGAATAAACAGGAAAAATGAGAAAATTTACGTCTAAAGAGACTAAGAAAGGTCAGAAACGTAGGACTAAGAAGAAGCAACGAACATAAGGACAGACAGCGGAGAATGAAGCGGCTTCTGTTGTCTGCTCGCTCTTTTATTGGAATCTTCCCGCTAGAACTCCCCCAGCCAATAGGAGCACAGCTCATGCCACCCCTTTAACAACTCAGCCAATCAGCTGACGGAACGTCTTTACGTACTACGTGCAAATACTGCGGGAAATTCAAACCGGCAAAAGTTACAAAACTGCTGAAAAACTGACGTTACAAAACAATTAAACCGGCCGTTTATGAAACATAAAAAAATGTTAGTAGTAAAATATGTCTATCTTGGATCAAAAACAAACAGGGGGGTATTTAAACCACGACGTTAAATCGTGGATGTCGATATAAACAATAAACAATGGCTTAAACACACTAATCATGGTGCCATGATTAGTGTGTATAATCACTAATCATGGCATCATGATTAGTGATTGAACACTAATCCTTAATGATGGTAATGATTAAACACTACTCACTAATCAGTCAAATAACACATTTGACTTATTTTCAACAGAATACGTGTGTAAGCAGTGTAATTGCATATTAAACCCGATTTCTTGCGATGAATTCAACATCATAACTTGCAACAGATTAAGTTATGTAAACGTGAATCTATATAAAGACAATATAATAAAAGTGGGATGAATTTTATTGTGTTTTGCGCGACTGCGTGCAGCTGCCGCGCTTTTTCCTTTGTTTATGTCATAAAAAGGCGTTGTCAACAAACCTGTTAGCGCGAAAATATGCTTCATACAGAAAAATCAGCAGAATAAAAAAAAAAAATCACGTACTGCATGCATTTTAGTGAAGTTATCGGTTTACTTATTTTGAAATCCCAGCAAACATGCCTACAATGAAATAATACATTCCAGGAATTAGTCTCTTCCTTAATAATCGGTTTGATAAAGTATGGTTTTACTGATAGATAGCTTTATATTTTGTATTTCTGTTGGATTGCGGATGTTTTTACCTTTTATAAAACTCAGATTCCGTTTTAAACTGAACCATTCTCATCAATTTTCCCTCTAAAACTTCCAGATGTCTTTTAAATCCCTCTTCCCTCGCAGCTGACGTCGGGGCAATCTGCCCAGTAACTGTATCCAGGTTACCGCCCGCGGCGGCCGCTGATTGGATGTTTAGGAGTACTACGGAAGTTTACGTCTGCCACCTGGCGGCCTGGATGTCTAACATATTTTACTCCATTTATTTCCCCACTACATAACTAATTGAAAAAATCAAGAGTATACATGTAGAAGTTTCTAAAATTATTATTACAATAATTATCTAAGAAGGTAGATAGTTTATTTAATTTTCTGAACAGTTTTGATTTCGACTTTTACCTAATTTATAAGAAATAACATTTATTTTAATAAATCTTTAAGAATGTATTTTAATTTAATGCAAACTTTCAAGAAAGTTTTAAAAGCAAATTGTTATTTTTTTGTAGATTAAATATGTTTTATTTTTTATTCTACTGTATTTTGATTTTTCCTACATTTCAAGGACTTTTTTTTTTGTTAAAGTTTGAATCTTGCTAATGTACATAAATGCACACATATGTAATCTAGTGGATTTTTCCTTTTATCCAAGCCAAAAACAAATATTCTTATTTTAATTAAAATTCAGTTGATTATAAATTTAATTTCATGCAAACTTACTCCTGATTTTAAAGACATTATTATTCATTTTCATTAAATGTTATTTTTATGCACACATTTCATGTTACATGAACTCCATTGGTTTTTGTATTGTTTTCTTTACCTCATTTCTATTTTGTATAATTATACTTTACAGGCTAACTACCTGAACTAAATGTTAAACTCCTTCAATCAGTTATATATATA
>CAEFZX010018235.1:0-12186 GCA_903066825.1 Alfaro cultratus
GATAGATAGATAGATAGATAGATAGATAGATAGATAGATAGATAGATAGATAGATAGAAAAATGCTGTGCCGATTCCTTAAAAATTCAATGAAGTGCAACATGTTCACTGGTCACAAAGTCCAGGTTATTTATGAAGCTGGTACGAAACAAGTCCTGAAACTTCTCTCACAAAGGTCGTAATCTATAATAAACAAGCTTGATGCCTCACACCAACTCTGACCCATCCGTACCGTATATGCTTGTTTTGGAGACAGAGGGAAATGCTGACAAAAATGATGGGTTGGGGAATTGAAGCTGAACTGCATCACAATTCCCTTAGAAATTATGGAACTTCAGTCATAGATCGACTTTTTTTATAAGCATCCAAAAATGCGGTGTGATATATGCTTCCACTGCTGAGCCATGACTACAAGAGGATTTAGCTAAAGGGGTTAATTCAAGCTGCAGTTTACAAGCAAACAGATGAAAAATAATATTTGAATCTATTCTTTAAGTCTCTGTTCCATATTTTAACTGTAAAAGAGCTTGCCCAATACTTACGGAGGCTGCAGTAAAATAAAAGCAGCCTCCTGTGATCACAATATGAGTACCTGTCATGTCTAACCCAGAGGACAGGGAGCATATAGTTCCTTCAGAAAATCTCATTGCTTGGGATATGCAGCCAGTGATAGGGGACATCAAGTCAAAACACAGGAGACAAGATCAGCCAGGCGTGTTGGAATTGTACTTTTTCAGGAAAAGGGTTTTGGCCTTATGCTAATAATATATAGCAGTAATAATATATAGCAGTAGTCACCGACTCACTGGCGGACTGGAGAGTGTTGAGCAACACAAATAATTACACATGCAAGGTGCTAAACAGTAAAACATCATTTAACAAAGCTTCAAGGCAGATAAATTGCCACAAGAAATTTGAATAACTGAGGCATTCAAATTATTAACTGAATTGTTACAGCCCTAAAAGACCTAAAGTCATGCTTACTATTTGGAATATCAATATTTCTACTATACTGAATGGGACCACAATCAGGAAAATGTTCAATTGTTCATTGTAAAACATGGCTGTTTCAGGACTGTTTTTCTGCACTTTTCTCTTTTGTCCTCATCAAGGTGGTGTCGCATCCCTCTACACCAGCCTTGGCATCAGTGAAGCATCTACTTCAGGTGGATGGATCAAGGGAACTGCAGGTCTATCCAATTGAACAGATATGTTTGAAGAAGTAAAACATGGATCAGTGATCTTTAACATAGGTTAGTCTGTCATGTATTGCAACCAAGCCTCCTTTTGTCATAGTAATGTGGCACATATGTATTGGTATTGTGCTGAAGATTGTGGTTCAAAATATTGTGAAGCTCTATAACTGTTGTAGAGTGTTTTGTGTTGAGATTATGTGGGTTTTGCAGAAACGTGAGTATGCTGACAATCAAGATTGGAATGAAGTGTCTCCTTACACTGTTTCACATTTGGAACAGGAACAGCCAGCATTTGCTGGTCATCAAAACTTTCTTCATTCTTTGCTTATCCAACCATCTTAAGTTTAAGTTTTTACTATAGCTTTTTACACTTTTATAGCAAAAAGCGTTTTTTCTATTAAAGAAGTAAGACCTTCAGTTAGAGGAGAGGGTTATCTCTCTCATGTCTCATTTGAACTGTGGCTCTGATTCACCACTAAAAAGCGATGCTCTTTTAAAACAGCTTCTATTCACAGAGTGAAAATAAGATTCTCAGATTAGAATATAAATATTGAATTATTTTTCTTGAATGATTCAAGAGATGTCAAAACGATGACGCTTTCTGTTGTGTGGACGTTTTAAAAACTGCACATCATCCAAGGTTGAGGAAATATGCTTCCCTTTGCTCTGCTGTTGAAAGGTAGATGAGGAATGATTGACACCACTCTCGTGTTTGTCCGTTTAATGTAGCGCTCCAGCCAGCAGGCAGTTTTCTTAGATAAAGCAAATTTGTTTGAAAGTGAGGAACAGCCTCAGAAAAACTCTAAAGATTGGCTTGATCCATGTTCAGACTACACAAATACAGACAGAATAATTCACTTCTGACAACTCTCAGCAAAATAAACACGCATGTTTCAAAAGATGACAGTCTTTTTACTCTTTAATGTCTGTGGTGGACTTCCTTTAGGTTGGTGCTTGTAAAAGATTAGGCTTCAAATCCAAAGTGATGTCCATAAACTCCTTTGAATTCCCACATCCTTAAGAATACGATAAAACAACAGAAGACTGAAATAAAACACCAGATGTGGGACATGTTCCCTCTGTGGCATACTGTATTCACAGACGAAAATTACAGTGGGATGACAGAAACCTTCTGATAACATCCTATGATTAAGTGAAAATTGTTGCTTTTGCCCGTGTCCAAACCCACACTGTGTCTCTCAAGTTTAAACCAGCAGACACCACCGGCACGAGCAAACTCGTTCTCTTCAAACCTAGGAATAATGACACAGCTGACATCTTAATGGTAAATGAGCATAAACAAAGCCTCGGCTTCAAGACAAACTGTCAAGTAAAAAACAAATGCTGCTATTCTTCAGCGTAAGCCCCACAATCCAACGCATCCAAAAGTCAATATTCACACTTGGCAGCTCAGACAAAGATGAAGACGAGGTGCGAGAAGTACAAAACATGGTGCAGTCTGGAGCGGGCCTGAAGCGCCACATGCCATCGATTCAGAGAGGCTCCGTCTTTTCCATGCGGGAGAGTTTGCTCAAAAGCTGATATCATAAAAGGCCATAACAACGTAATCGCAGTTGTATATTTTGCTATCTTTCAAAAATCAACTTAACACCACAGGTGCAGAAGAGATGCAGAAGGCAGATCTGACTCATTCATTAATGGAGTAGTTGTAGAGATGAGAAGCAGTTCTATGAAGACTTGAAAAGCAATTAAACACCTTGAATGTTTTCATATGTTTTGCCTGTACTTCTACAAATGTTAATATGTGTATATTTAGCTACATATTTTGTGGAAATATTTTAACACAGTTATTTGTCAGCATTTATTTTAGAGAACAATGACTTCTTTAAAAAGATTTTTTTTTAAATAAAAATGAGTTATATTTTAGGTCCAATTACCAGCACTGCGCATCTAGAAACTTAATGTTTTGACTATTCTTCTTTTCAAAATAGAATAGATAATTCAAACTCTATGGAGCGCTTCCATTAAAATCAGTTTGTAAGTTTTATCTCAGCTTCTCAGTTTGTTTATGTCTACACTTGACTGATCCATTGAAACATCTAAATATGCTTTGATCTAAATCAGTGTAACTCTGGAAACTCCACACGTGGAGATTGTTTTTAATCAAGTCTAGACATGGCCTTTATGTGGCTCGAACAACGTTCCCTTTCGCTCTAACCAGCTTTCCAGTCTCTTCTGAAGAAAAACATCCCCTAACCATGATGCTACCAGCTTTGCTTATGTGCAAGTATCAATGTAAAGGAGACAAATATCCACAAAACGCTTCACTTTTAAAGATTTGTATCATGAATTCATGTACCCATTTTTTTCCTGCTCACAATTTTAAAATCCTTATACTTTCCAGGCATATAGTGTCATTTTATAGCACACTCAAGCATCTATGTTACCGTCCGTTGTTATAAAAATTCTATATGTATAAAACATGCAATTTGACTTTGTCATATGATGCCTTGAAATGTACCTCAGTCTCTGTAAGAAGCTCCTACTTTTTCATTTAGCATGTTACCACAATGTTCCTCCATTATGTCATTTGCAGCCCACAGAAGTGTTGGACTGAGAAGTAGTTTGCATTATATGCTCAGCAGATGCTCAGTTCCAACAGGTATTTATCGACTGCTGCTGCCGCTAGTCTCACTTTGTGAGAGCAAGTGTTTAGGCACCTCAACATAGCTGCCAGGGGAGATTCAAGGATTCCTCAAACATGCATGAAAAAATCAGAGCAACACTCTATCTATATTTCTGATGAGGGAATAACACTATAACATGACATGAAGCTCAAAAAAGTCAACTTCATGTAATACTGCCTGTTAAAATACATTGAAGCTTGTGGGTGTAACATGATAAACTCTGAAAAAGTTCATAGGGCTTTAATAATTTTACTATACACTGTAAGCAGTGGAGGTTTGAAATGTTTCGTGGTATCTGCTTCTGGACGCTGATAGAAAGTCAATTTAAAAATAAAGCAGACACACATTTCACCCCAAACTGTGCAAATGAATATACCTCGTGGCATAAATTGTCAGGTCAGTGCACAACTTGTTTGACCTACAAGATGAATATAAAGCAATGACAGAGAGAGCCATATTGTATTGATTGATAAATGCATTTTCCCTCTGTGTACAATTGGCTATCTGTCAGGGCCGTGAACATCACCAGGAGCACAAATATGACCTTCTTCCTTATTGCTTCCCTTTTTGTACTTTATGGCCTTGAATCCTTAAGTTAATATCTTAGCAATTTTGAAAACTGTGGCGACTCTGACGAATGGAAGCTCTGAATACTGAAAGAGTGGTCAGGACAGCTTAGATATGGAATTAGTTTTATTCATGAGGAACATTGTAATATGTGAGAACTCTGTTTGGTGCTGCACGGTTATGTAAAAGGTGTCTAATCCACTCCATTCCAGCTTTTATCACAGCTATCAAAAAGCTTAAAAAAAGCAAGTATTTATGATCATGCAAATGAGGGCAGCTCTCAGCCCACGTTTTGTTCAGGGGAACAAAAAACCCTGGAAAAAATAAAAATGGTTCTGCTTTCTATCTGAATCCACTAATATCCCCCTTTTTGCCAAAGATTTAAAATCTGTTAATTTCCCCATGAAGACTCTTCTTTACCTGACTGTTTAGTAATTTGTAACAGCTTTCTTCTCTTGCCCTTTTTGTTCTCAATAATCAAGCACTCATTTAAACTGACTTTGAAAATAATGAGGACAGAACAATGCAATGACAAGGCTGTTTATAAACAGACGATTGTCTTCAGGTATTTAATAGTGTTTGAAATGCATATCTCAAGTTTTGAAAATGTTGATAAAAGCAATATTAAAGCGAGCTTGTCTGATTGAAGTTGTTGGTGAAGAAACACAAGCTTCCCCATGGGCATGATCCTTTGATTGAGAGATATGTTTAATTGATCTTTTTCTTGCTTAATTTATTTTGCAAACCATCAGTATTTTCCAGACTTAGCGTCCTAAATTTGCAGCAATATACTGGCACTGTTCATATACAACATAGAAAAGTATGGAATTAGATTTAGGTGTTTCTCTGATCTGGTTAGATCCATCCTTCTAGCCAGCCAGCCTCTGTTTTTTTTGCAGGTTCTGTATTTACACTCATGCATGTATTTTAAACGTATTTGAAACTCTGGACATTTGTGTGTGACTAAGTATAGTTTTTTGGCATGAGAAATGTCCCAGAACCCTTTATTCTGTGTTTGAATGGGAAAACAAAAGCAACACCAGCTTTTCAACTAAAAGAAATAACAGCAATGTTCTTTAAATCTGTACCTCTACAAACAACCAGTGTCCAGAATCCAGGGTGTTACTTGCCGGCAGGGTTGGATATAGATTTTCAAACTCATCTGCGTCTCGTCGATAAATCATTTAGGACCAGGAACAGTTTTCACTTGCCCTGCATGTTCACAGTTTGAATTAAACTAGCAAACAGTAACCAGCTCTGGAAAAGCTTGCAGTAAAAGCACAGCAAGCAAGTGTCTTGTAAGTGTCAAAGGATTCAAAGAGTTGCATAAAAAATTACATTTCACTTTGTACATGGGGAGTTTTTTTTTTTTTTTTTTTTTTTTTTTTTTCATTTTCACAGCAAAGGGAGAGGAATTCATTAAAAGGCTCACCCCTCATAGCAACAACTGACAGGCGGGAATTTGTCAGACAGCCTAATGCATAGTCCTGTGTTGTGTATAGTGATGAAAATTATTTTAAAGAACAGGCGTTGATTTGACAGCAACCCAGAAAGAATTTATTTATTTATTTTTTTTGTCGGTATAATGCTTTATACCTTATTTTTCCTCAGGAGAACCAAATCCTTTTTTTTACTCATTTGCATGCCAGAAACCAAACGGAGCAACCTTGGAGTCTTCAAAGCAGGTCTCCCAGGTAATGGAGGGGAGCATAGGATTGCACATCTGATCAGCTCTGACTGGAGTTTTCATCATGTAGATCTAAAACTGGAGGAGGAGTTTTGCATGTTTACACAAAATTAAAGCAGGGGAGGGATTCTCATCTTTTGTTTTAATGTTCCTTAATTAAAATGATTCTTTGTCACGCTTCATTAATTTTAATCACATCGTTGTATTAAAATAAAAAAAATAAAAAATAAAAATTACTGACTGCCATTTTGTGTTAATTCTGAAATTTTATTTGACAAAAAAGAACAGAAATACAGCAGTAGACGCCACAGGAAACAATATACTGAAACTCAAATAATGAAAGACAAATACACAAAAGAGGTGCACCAACCAATCTTCCAGAGAGCAGAATTGGACATTGGTTATGACCAGTGATTAGCAAGTTAAATACTGAAAAAAATATTTGTTTTTCCCTCTTCATTAAATAAATCAATACAATGAGGTCTGACCATCTTTGGTAGATAACTCTCAAATTAGCATTGTGTACTTGGAGAAATTAAATAAAGTTTAGGGATGTATGCATCGATACATAAATTGTGGTAAGCTAGTAAAGCCTTCATTTCCTGTTTGATTTATAATTACTACCTCTATCAAAAATGTGCATCACATGTTTTTCTTCTATATGTAATAATTATTAAGGAAAAAATGACCTGTCAAAATTAAAACGCGCAATTCACAGACACACAATAATAAGTATCAGCCAAGAAAAGCTTGACTAGTCCATGTCCAATAAACATTCTACCACATTTTCCTCATAAACAAATATGTACACTTGTTAATTAAGAATATGATACAAACTTCTACACATGTACGTCCACAACGTGCGGCTGAATAAGATTACCTGCACATTTAATTAAAAGATAGTTGCAACTTCAGATTCTGTAGCCACTGTTACAATGTTGGGAGTCTCCTCGTGGACCGTGGCCTGTCCTGCATGAGTTTCATGCAGCTGCTGGGGGAAGTAGGAAGGAAGAGTCCCAGATCTGGAAAAAGTCTGCATGTTGCTTCTTGGTTTTGGCTGGTTTGTGTTGTATCCACAGTCCTTCCTAATGCTGTGAGGATTGTTGAAAACAGGCATGGGGGAGAAGCCTATTGTGTAGGCATTTTCTCTGGAGTTCCTGTAGCTCATTTGTGGTATCACACAGTAGGCACTCTGGCAGTCTCTAGATAAGCTGCTAGTAGCACCTGAAACAAAGTAAGATAAACAAAACTGCAGATTAGATACGGTAAGTGTAAATGTTATGCAACCACCTTTAATGTTAACCTGTCAAAGTTTTTATTTAAATGCAATCTTGCAAAGTCTGGGAAATATTTAAAGCTACTTTTGTCACTATCCAGGTCTGAATAAATAAAAATAAAACTGAATGTAGACAGAATGTTAACAATTATTGCCATTATTAATTACTTTGGTTCAAAAAATAAGGTTATTTCATTGATTTATATTTAAATGGTACTCCTTACCTTGATTTTTCACATAAAAAATGTAGACTTCAATATTTTGCTTTTAAGTACAAGACACTTCAATTATGCAGGTTCAAACACCTCCGAGTTTTTGCTTGAAACCTCAAACGAATCAAGGTTACAATCACAAACCTCAATGTATTTTACTGTGATTTTATGTGACAAATAAATGCAAACTATCATGTAACTGGGAAGTGGAAGATAACGATACGATACGCAGAAATAAATATCTGAAAAGTTAACTTTCATGGGGGCACAGTTGTTAGTACTGTTGCCTTGCAGCAAGAAGGTCCTGGGTTCTTTCTGCATTGAGTTTGCATGTTTTCCCTGTGCATGAGTGAGTTCTTTCAGGGTACTCTTGCTTCCTCTCACAGTGGAAAGACAAGACTATCAGGTTAAATGGCCTCACAAAATGTCCCTTAGTTGTAAATATGTACATGATTGATTGTCCTGCATTTCTCTATGTTGCCCTGCGATGGACCGGTAACCTGTATTAAGTGTCCCCTGCCTTTCTCTCATGAATCACTAGAGTTAGGCACTGGCCACCCACTGCAAGGATATAGCCATTAGATGGATGGATGATATTAGATTAAAGACTAAACAAATATCCGCACTACTCTTTGATGATTTGCAAATCCAAATCTTACTATGTGTCATTTGTCTCGCACTAATACACACAACTCTGTCTTGGTTTCACACAAAATCCCAACAAAATTTTTTTATGTTGTTGCAAATTCTAATAGAAGTATGAACATTTTCCCAAGGCCCGTAAATGGCTGTTAATGCCATTTTAAATCAAGGCAATAAGCAGAACCTGTGGTTCTTAAACATGCAAAAGACAAAATAATAGTCAAGAAGTCTGATATGTGATGCCATTATGTAAACCACACATGTAATACAAAATAATTATTATGTATCATTATTTTAATTGTTATTACATGAACTAAAAATGTACACTTCAAAGAAATGATTAGGAATAATTAGGCTCCCTGGAATGTATAAAACTTACTTTTCAGTCTGGGTTGGAAGGTGCTGAAGTTCTTCTTGACGCCATCTCCACTGACATCTGAGTCGCTGTCATTGAAGTCACTGTCCCCTTTACCACTGTCCTTCACGCTCAGCTGGTCATTGTTGCTGAGGCCACTGCAGTCAACAAAATACAGTATGAGCCACAACCACACTTAGCTTGATTATTGATGTGTTTTCATATGCAAAAACTAGATCTTTGCTGCCCATCTAACCTCAATCTGCACACATGACACAATCAATAAACTGCATGCATGGGTGAAAAGTAAAGCATGCTTTCTTTTCATTCAAGTTGTACTGCTTTGCAATACACGAGAAAGGAAATTTCTCATTCTCATTTCTCTCAGTTAACTTACCTCACTTGCAAGCAGTATCTGTCACCTTGCCACACAGATGTTGGCTGAAAATGCTTGGAGGGCAGGAAGATCTAAGAGAGCAAACAGAGTGACAGTAGAGTGCTTAGTTTCCATTTTTGGCACATAGATCAAGGCAACATCATGAAGCTAAGAAGATGAAAAATGCAGAAAAAAACAAAACAAAAAAAAAACACTGGATGACTCACCTTCGATTCTGAGTCTCTGCTCCTCTCTTCATAGAGGCAGGAATCATCCAGAGACAAAGACGTCCTCTCATGGAAGAACCCCTGCTGGCCCGTGTAAATGTTTGGTTCTGCAGAGCTGAGCATAGAATGGGGCCTGCCTTCAAACAGGCCCTGGCACACCTCTCTCTTTCTGCCACGGCTTCTTCTTCCCCCACGGCTCAGTTTGCACGTGAGAGCAACGGCCACAATTGCAATTAGCAGGGAGGCACAACCCCCACTGAGCACGATGATGATGATTAGTGAGCCATTGAACGAGGAGCCTTCTTCCTCACTTGACTGTAGGACAATGACAACCTGGTCTTCAGGGGGTTCTCTATCTGAAACCACAAACCTAATAGTGGCACTGCTAGACAGAGGGGCCCTTCCGTTGTCACTGACTGTGATTTTAATTTCCAACACGTCCCCTATTTCGGCTGTGAGCCACTGCTTCAAAGCAATCTCTCCAGTGTTTTTGTTCATGGTAAACAGCTTTGGGTCACCTTCCAGAATTTGGTGGGAGAGCTCGCCATTCACCCCCTCATCTGCATCTTCTGCTACTACCTGAAGGGCACGATAGCCTGCGGGGGCATTGTAGGGAAGAGGGATATCAGCAGAGTTATTCAGCAGGACAGGGAAGGTGAAATATGGATAGTTGTCATTCTGATCCACAACTCTGATCCGGATCATTGAGGTGCTGGACAGAGAGGGGGAGCCTCTGTCCTCTGCTTGGATGACCACCTCAATCTGTTGGAGCGTCTCACAATCAAAAGACCTCAAAGTGTACAAGGACCCTGAGATTGAGTCTACAGAAACATAGGTGGACACTGGAGATCCTCCCAGTATTTCTGAATCTAAGAGTTTGTAGGAAACTTTTGCGTTCTTTCCCATGTCAGGATCTCGAGCAACAACGGTAGTAATGTATGAGCCAGGAATGTTGTTCTCCAAAACTGAAACTTCATAAACAGGCTTACTGAAAAGAGGAGGGTTGTCATTCTCATCTGTTACACTGATTGTGTACTGCCTGGCCGCCTTAAACGGGGGAGTCCCCAGGTCCTCTGCCACTACAGTCAAGTTGTATTCTTGGATCTTCTCTCTGTCCAGAGTAGCGGTGGTAACGATCATGAACGTCTCCCCGTAAGCCTGCTGCAGGGTGAAATGCTCGTGCCCGAGCAGGCTGACGCGCACGTACCCGTTGGAGCCAGAGTCTCTGTCCGAGGTGCTGATCAGCGCCACGAAGCTCTCCGCTGCCGCAGCCTCGGTGATGTAGGCCACCGAGTCGCTGCTGGAGGTCATCGGCTTGATGATGATCTCCGGAGCGTTGTCGTTCACGTCCACTACCTCGATTATGACCATGCAGGTGGACGGGACGGAGTTCTCGCCCTGATCCGAGGCTCTGATGATTAGCTCGTATGACTTCCTTTTCTCGAAATCAACCAGCGCCTTCAGGGTCACATCCCCGGAGTAAGGATCGATGTGAAAAGTTTGGGCCGCTTCGGATGACAGCTCATCCGGGAACGCATACAAGACTTCCCCGTTGATGCCCTGGTCCGGATCGAAGGCGTGCACTTTCAGTACTCGGTGACCTACCGGGGAGTCTTCCTCCAACTCAACTTTCAGGGAGCTGTGCGCAAAAGCCGGGCTGTTGTCATTAAAGTCCAACACTTTGATGTTCACGGTCATAGATCCCGACTTTGAAGGTGCTCCTCCGTCAGACGCAGTCACCTGTATAGTGTAAGAGTCCTCCACTTCTCTGTCCAGCTCACTCACCAGAACCAGCTCGGCAAACTTCACCCCGTCCTCCAATTCGCGCACTTCCACAGCAAAGTGGCTGCAGGGGGAGACGTTGTAGCTCAGGATGTAGTTATCACCCACATCCTCGTCGAGAGCGATCTGGAGCGGGAACCTGGAGTCCAGGGGGACGTTTTCAACTATCTCTAGTTTCGTTTCGTTGAGTGGGAAGTACGGAGAGTGGTCGTTGATGTCCTTCACCTCGATCTCCACGTGGATGAGCTGAAACTTCTCCCTGGAGTGGGCCACGATGTTGAAGGTGATGAAGCAGCGAGGGGACCTGGGGCAGAGCTGCTCCCGATCGATCACATCCGCGACGGTCAGGAGTCCGTCACTTTCCCGCATGTGAATAACTGAGGTGTTGCTCTCCTGCATGAAGCGGAAAGATGTGTCCGGGTCATCAGACGCATCAATCTTTAAATCTTGGGATAAATTCCCTATTTCCGTCCCGGGTGCGTCCTCTTCATAGGTAAAGTACCTAGTAGTTGTGCATTGCACAGTGCGCAGAAAAACATAAAAAAGCGTCAAGATAAGCCCCACAGATGCAGCTTTGCAAAACGCCATGCTGAGTGTCCCCCCTCCCCAAAAAAGTATTCAGATGATGCAAGTCGGGAACTACTTCTCCTGCCTGAGTCCAGCTCCAACCAGATCGACTTTAAGCCCCACTGTATGCAAATTGCCCGCCCAGTCGACCAATGGCCTTCCAGTGGGGCACCAAAAGGAGAGGTTTGGCGCTGCACCAATTTGTAGCTTATTGTTTTGGGTGCAAATGGCTCATTAGATAAACTGTTTGTAGAGCTTTTAATCGGGCTGACACCAGATTCCTTAATTTAATCTGCACGTGACAATTAATTAACTAACTAAATTACTTGGAGGGGACAGGATAATATGCTGGAGGAGGGTACAGGTCTACCTGTTAAAAGCTTTAAATAGGATTTACAGGGTGAGTTTCACCAAGAGAAAGAAGGAAGCAGACACATGGCAGCGTTATTAGAAGTGCTCCAAAAATTAAGAAGGGCACAAGGCTGTGGAAAGCATCAGGAGAATGATTGGCGCTGTGAGCAAAAGTTCAAAAGTCCTGAAGGCAAAAAAAAAAAAAAAAAAAAAAAAAAAAAAAAAAAATAAAAACAAATACAGGCAATGCAGGTACCACCAAGGGAATGCAAATAGAATGTTAAAATTAAAATGAAGGTAA
>CAEFZX010018236.1:0-113451 GCA_903066825.1 Alfaro cultratus
ACGCAGCGTAACAACACAACGCAGCGTAACAACACAACGCAGCGTAACAACACAACGCAACGTAACAACACAACGCAGCGTAACAACACAACACAGCGTAACAACACAACGCAGCGTAACAACACAACGCAACGTAACAACACAACGCAACGTAACAACACAACGCAGCGTAACAACACAACACAGCGTAACAACACAACGCAGCGTAACAACACAACGCAGCATAACAACACAACCTGCTTATTATCACTATCTGCATTACAAGGCAGAGTCCTGCGAACGCGCCTGCAGCAGGGAAACCCAACACATGGCTGGAGAATTTTGACTAATATTTCAAATATGGCTCAGCTTACAGAGTTTTACAGATGAAAGTCTCATGAAAGATTCAGTTTGGTGGTTTTCATTAAAACCACCATTTGGCCCTTGGCTCCAGGCCACTATTAACAAATAGTCATTAGATGGGCATCATTAATTATCTCTCTGCTCCACTGTCACACACTTCTATGCAAGTGGACCACAGTTTTTAAGAGCTGCTAAAATCCCTCTTCTGTTTGATTAACCGCTTGAAAACGATACAAAAGGTTCATTATCATTCAAAGTCTATTTTCTTGCAGAAAGTGAAAATCTTGTATTAACTCCTGGTTGAATAACCATCAGTTTGAGAGTATAAAGTTATAGATATGGACACTGAATTAAAGGACACTGGATATTTTTTTCCTCATTGTTTGACATTAAATCAGATGAAACCTTTAGGTCAGACAGAATTAGCAAGATTGTTGCTATTTGCTAACTGCCAGAATAATAAGAGAATAAATTATTTACTTTGTTCAAATGTTGTAAACTCTGGTTTACGTTTATTTGGTAAAATAACTTCTTAAACATCAGTAGGTTGCTACGTTTGCAGCAGTCCTCCTGAAAGAGGAAACTGCTGGCTAAGAGTTATTGTTTCTCTGATTATTAAACATAAAATATTTCAAACCAAAATTCTTCACATTATTTTTAGATTTGAACTCATCACAGTCAGAAACACACAACCACAAAAACTGGCCATAAATAACCATTTATTCATACATGAATGTTTAATTATACCTTCATGGAAACTAACAGCTCAGCATTCTGTGAAAATATTTGTGTAAAATTCACATTTTCATGGATATTTTTTATCAAGCATACATCAAATATCCAAAAGAAAATGCAGGTTATGAAGTTGAAATACATATGATCAATAATCAATGGTCAATAATACCTGAGACGCTATTGGTTGGCTTTTGCAAAGTAGCCAATCCAGGAGCACCATTCATTTTCCCTGGCACTGATTGGCTGTGTCTCCAGGTGGGATATAAAGACTGTAGATATTAGATTCTGTTGAAGAGTTTCTGCATTTTGTCTGAACTTTTAGCATAGTTAATCATAAACATTTGTATTTGTTGAATGTATTTGCAGGTTTTAGCTTTCTGGTTTCCCTCACTCCCATGAATACCTGGAATAATTGTGTTATTATTTTATTATTATTTTATTATAATTGTGCTTCTTTAAACACCTCATAATGTAAGAAATGCTCAGGATCAATCATTTTCATCTTAAACTCTTAAAATATAGAAATGTATTTTCTCAGAAACTCCTGCTCCTTTACATTGAAGGTATATTCATTTCATTTAAACAGTTTGAAAACTAAAATAGTTTAATTTAGAGGGTTGTCGTTTTCTCTCTTTATATTTATTATAGTCATTATACAACAGCAGCATGCTAAGATAAGGCCTGATTGAGTGACCGAGAAATGCTGATAACAGGAGAATTAGGAGGCTTGGTTCTGTCTCTCACCAGGAGAATCAATGGCACCAAGCTGTGAAACACAACAGACCCAGAACAAAGAGAAGCTGCTAAATGAAACGTCTTTCTCATGCACTTTTTCACTGAAGACGAGCCCAGCACCAGGGAACGCGTTGAGATTTCACACCGCAGATCGAAAAAAACAAACACTTCTCCCACTAAAAATACTAAATAAACCCAGAAACACTGAAACAGAAGATGGATCTCAAGCTGCTGTATTTGCACTTTAAGAAAATCGGCCGTACATTGTATAGTCTGTTAGGAAGCCCTGAGCCATGTGGCAGTAATTTCAATCCTAATAGTTTATAGGCCTTGTTGAAAGAGAGTTGAAGACGACAAAGGAAAAGAAATATTTCCTGGCTTCTCCAACAGCAAGCTGGCTGCTGTTTGCTGTGACTCATTAAACTCTGGATTTTATGGTCACCATGTTCATATCTGAATTTTCTCAACATTATTGAGTGCATTTATTGTAATTGCGTTCAATATTTAAACTTCTGTTTTGGTTCTCTACCAGCAGGGACAGCGCAGAATGTGTTCTCCGTCCAGAGTGACGAAATTAAGACACTTCATCAAATATTTTGTTCTTCATCAAAAAATGTTCACATTTTTGAAAATGTATTCTGTATATACAGTACATCTCCTAAAATGGTATTTGAATGCATTTAAACAATAAAACAACTTTGTTTTACTTGCTAAACTAATGTTTTCAACAGACATACATTTTAAAACTGAGGAAACGTTAACACATCCAACCTTGTAGCTAATCTAATCGGCTTTGGGTGAAAGCTTCTTTAGTCTGAGACAATAATCTGAGGAAAGTTTTCCTCGCTCCTCAGCTGTGGATGCTGCTCTTGGTGCATGAGAGAGGGCAGTAAACTGTGAAGAAGGTAACAGCATCTGCAGACATTTTCAGTTTCTTCTTGGTGGATTCATTTCTTGCAGTTGTGAAAATCTCCCTGGATATTTTTCTGGACTGAAACTCCATCAACATGCACCATAAACAAAGTTTAAACAATATGCAACCTAAACAAGACGAGGAATGAGATTGTTAATCTAATAATTCCTCTGCAAAACTGACAATACAAAACAAATGTTACTTTAAACATATTAATAACTACTCTACAGAAAAAAAACCTTCATTTGGTTTGACCCAGTGATGCAATCAGTGATGTCATGAGCCTGTACAAACAGGAAGTGCTTGGCCGGTCCCTCCAACACACACACACACACACACACACACACACACACACACACACACACACACACACACACACACACACACACACACACACCTCATGGGTTTTGGATCTGAACAAAGGAACAAGCAAATGGTGAGTTTAACAGAAATAATTTACCAGAAATTTTAACCTAATGATTTGATGGTGTTTACTCTAAAAACACAACTGTGACTTAATGCTAACACAAACTAGCCTAGCATGTGAAGCAAAGTTACAACAGCAATGTTGAACTGAAGCAATAACTATACATTAAGATGCAGTATGTAGTTATGAATCTGTTTTTTAAATAGGACTACATACAATAACTGATCCAGTTTTTACTCCATCATTTATCCCTCCTGTTTCAGCCTCAGTTTGTTTATTGACTGATTGATTACTTGGTTTGTTTGTTTATTGACTGATTGATTAACTGCTCTGTTACAGGAAAATAAACAAACAGAATTATTGATAATGTTGAAATGAAAATTGAGATGACTTTTTGGGTAAAACGGGAATGCAAAACAAACAGAATAACTAGAGGAAAAGTTTCTTGCATTAACGTTTCATTCAGAATCAGACATATTTTCATTGAACCAATGAGTTTGTTGTTTCCAGAAAGACAGTTAAAAACAGATACCTGACGGTAATCTCTTCATTTATAATAAAACCTTGTCATAGGACTGTTCATTTTGGGAAAAAAATAGCTTACTGAAAAAAATTATTTTTACCCTTCTTAGTATTCAGTGGGAAAATCTTTAATAATTTTAAAGCTGAGCAGCTTTTTGTATGTTTCCTTTGGACAATTTATTGTTGTTAATGATCATATCTGACATATTTGTCAGATTATGCTCTTTATGTGAAATTGCATTTGTGAATTTTAATTTAAAAAAAGCAATTTCAGTCACAGTAAATGTTTATTTGTTGTTTAAGCCACTGTTTGTAAAAGAGCTTAAAGTAGTTGATGTGTGCGTGGGCACTTGTGACTCATTTCCATATCTGTCACTCGACGCTCGGATCAGTCAAAGCACATTTTGGTGCTTAGAGGCAGTGGGTGTTTGGTTCCTGAATGGAAAATAATGCAGGGCTTTTATTAACCACTCTTTAGAGTAAAGTAGTTTTGTTCTGGATGTCAGAGTAATCAGTCGTAAAGAAAAAGTCTGAACAGCTTTAAACTTTTAAATTAAGCCAATTTCTGTCTGTAATTTTGAAATGTGAATGAAACGAAACTCTGCAATAATTTGGTCTCATTAAGTTTTGCTCTTCCCAGAGAAAGGCTCCCGTTTCCCCGCGTTGATACTGGCCACCATTACCTTTATAACCATTACCATCATTACGTTTTATGTGCAGGTCTTTAACGTTAACACAACTGTAAACAGACAGTTATAAACCTTTAAAGTAGTTTGTAAAGTAGCTTGAATTCATATTTGTAATGTTTGCTGACCAGTGCTGATGAAAAGTGGGCCAGATTTAAAATTCAGCTGTGATGCTTTTCTCCATCCTGTCAAAGAGAAGGTGACCTTTCAGCTGGCAGAAACTGAAAGACAGCCAACAAATGAAGATGCCCCACACAAAGGTCATGCTCTGCTTTAGAAAGGACATCAGAGAAACACATCGGACTCCAGTCATGAAGTCGGTGGTTTGGGACACTTTTTCTGTAGGAAACAAGTTGCACAAGGGTTCTACATTTATTTAGGGCTAAATGCCAGACAGACGCTGACAATAAATCTGCCTGAATCTTTTCACAGAGGAACACTGTGAGTGTTTATGTGTGGAGGAACATCAAGGTAAATCTTCATGCAGTTTGTCAATGGAAAATGACAGAGCCTGAATAATGCACTTTGTATATTCATGGAGGGAATTTCTGGAAGAATAAGATGTTTTGCATTTTTCTCTTGAAAATGTGATTCTGCAAATGGACTTAAAACAAAAACCATGAAATTCATTTTTATATCTGAGGTCTCCCACTCTGGTCCTCAGGAGCTTCAGCGCTGCGTGTTTCTGTTGCACACCTGAAGTAAATGAATCATTCAGTAACAGAGTTATGCAGCCTGACGGCATGTTGAGGAGGAAATGCAACCGTTTGAGTCAGTGGCGCTGCATGGAACCGGGTCTGGACCACTGTCTTGTTTGTGTTCCATTATCTGAATCGTCTGAATCATCTTGAAGTCAGTTCACAATAACAATTATTTAAAATTATAACCTACAGAGCAGTTACATTTAGTTCCTGTGCATTGGTTTGAACTAAATATGACGACCCCATCCAAAGCTCAGCTGGGAAAAAGGAGTTATTTTTGTAAGTATTTTTTGGCATTAGTGAGCAGTAAGAAATGGATTGAGATGAGGAATCAGACAGCAGCCTCTGCATGTGCTCCTCCTGCTGCACCAGCATCCCACCGTCACTAAGGTTTAGATCAACCAGCAAAACGTGATTCACAGAAATTGAGTTCAGTATTGTGGAGAAGACCTGAATTACTGAGATCAAGACCAGACTAAAACTTTGAGGGAGTAAAAATGAACCCAGAGCAGGAACATTTTTAATCATAATAATGTAGTTTTTGCCTCAAATGTTTAAAGAAAATCTCCTGTGGTAGTAAACCAGTAATCTAACCAATAGGACTTCTGAATGCTGGTTAAGCTGCTTCTCCTCACTAATTAGTTTGTTTCACAACCACAGCCGATAGGTGATCCCAATCAGATCCTCAACTACAGACCAATAAATCTGACGTTACACAGATTAATCAGGCAGCTTTAAAACATCCAGCTAAACATGAGCTGAACCAGAAGAACCTGGAGGAATAAACTCTGTTCTTCCTTTCTGAGGGTTTTACAGTCAGAAGAACATTGTTTGAGAAACAGTCCCGATTGGACGAGACGAGACCAAGATTTAGAAAGTGTTGTCTGAAGAGGAGAAAGTAAAACTCCCCAAATGCTTAGACTATTTTAAACCAGCATTTGGGGAAACATCTTGAGTTGCTTCATTGATAAATTTCGGTTCAGTTATATTTCTTGCTGAAAAATTAAATCTAGTTTAGTATGGTAGCAAATTAATTTTCCGTATTTGCATCCACCGTCTCAGGCATGTTTGAGGTTAAAATGTAGCTTTCAAAATGTGAAAAAAATTTAAAAAGTGATTCAGATGGGAAAACAGCTTCTCACATGTTGACTTTGAAAGTTGTTCTTTTGCTACATTTAGGGTAAAACCAACACAGCATTACAGAAAAAGAAGGTCGGACTGAATCCTCGAACGAGGCGGTGGCCACGTAACGGGACTCGGGTCCTGGGACTAATCCAGGACCCGAGAAACTCAGTGGAGCCATGAATGCAGATTCCTGCTCACTGAGCATTTAGTTTGGGCCACACAGCCAGACAAGCAACTCAACCTCTGAATTATGTTTCATTATGGGGTGGCCTAGTCAAAGTCTGGACTTCAGTCTGATTAAGATTCTGCGTCATGATCTTACTCAGGTCATTCATGCTCAAAGACCCTCTGATTAAGAAAGTATCCAACCAAAGCTAAAATGTTTTTGGTATTTATTTAGGATTTCTTCACCTGAAACATTTTAATGGGACATAAAAAGCTGAAGCAGCAGAAATTATTACATGTAAACATTCAAATATCATTAACATAGAAACAGAATCCATGAATCAAACTGAAATCCATGTTGAATAAGAAACTGTGGCTATTTCTTTGCAGGCTTGTGTTGGAAACCGATACTTATGGTGATGATAAAAAGTTTGTTTCTCAGTTGTTAAATAAATAATCATCTTTTTGTACTCAGAGATTAGTTTTTGCAAATCTGCCTTGCAGCATACTTGTAAATGTGTGCTTAGCATACGCTGTTAGGCTGAGTTTCTGGCTGACTTTGGCCTAGTTTCTCATGTAGTCTGTGTCTCTCCTTGCACCCTACACAACATTCCTGACCTCTTTCAGACTGCCAGTCCAATGAGGCCTCATTAAAACCGGTTCTGTGGAAAGGTTACATACAACCTCCCACCTCACCTCCCCATGTTTGACTATCAGAGCATCTCATCAAATCCGGCCCGGTCCGGACGCCTTTCCTTCACCAGGAACTTCATCACCTCTGTCTAATTTGAGTATTTTCATTTACTGCGTTGCTTTTTCCAAAGCTGTAAGATCCCTCATAAAGTGCTAATTTATCAGAACTTATGTATTATTCAGTGTTTTGGTTACTTCCAAAAATAAACAATAATTAATAATCCATATGTTTAATAAATTAATCTAGTTTCACATGAAAGTATTTGATAACCATCCAGGAAACATTTTGCACTAGAGCGTTAATGCAGAAACATTTTTTTAATATACTTGAAATAAAATACATAAAGTTAAATCCTGCTAGCTCCCTTTTTGGAGATCATAAATCATTTTCCACTGTGTTCAAACATTCACCTTAAATCCAGTTTCATAAGACTAAGAAGAAACTAAGAAATAATGGAAAAAATCATACAAGACAGAGAAGTGTTATCTGAAGAGATGTGGGATTTGGAGTCGGATCTTTCTCCCGAGTTTTCTGACACTAACCTCAACTTTCATCTCTCTATTTTAATAGAACTGTGATCATCCAGCTGATAAAATACTTTTATTATGTTTCCAATTAATCATCTTTGGACAAACCTTCAAAAATTAAACACTTTAATTTGAAAGGTGTAATTCTTACTGAGCAATGTTAATGTCGAAAATAATATTTGGAACTTTCAGAGAGAAGTAGAGCATAAATATGACAAATCAGTTATTAATACAGTGTTTTAAGTCAGGAATGAATGTTTATTACATATACAGAACAAACTAAATTTATTTCAAATCTGGAAAAATCTACAATTCTCATTGACCAACCCTGATCACATCAAGATTGTTACATTTTGTAAAAACTGCCTCCATGATTGGAGTTTAACCTTCAGCTGAATCTTTTAAATTTCCCACTTCTAGCATATTTATCAGAAAGAGAATTATATAAACACACATACACACACACACACACACACAGACGCAATCTGAAGTTGGTTTCAGAGTAAAAACTTTGTTCAGTGTAATCCCTGCTTTATGTCCCACTTCCAAAGTCTGTTCCAGTAGAAATCCCAAGTTTAGAAGTAATCTCCCTCCTTGGAGACGTGGCGCCTCTGTGACGGCTGCATCATGTCTGCTTGTTGTTTGTTTTAAATACCTTTGATGCAAAGACAGTCTGCGATTTGAAAAGGAGCCACAGACACCAGCGAGCGTACCCTGCTGACTCGCGGCAGCATCTGCGTTAATGGATGCTCGTCCTATCAAACATTTGGAAACAAAACAGTAATCAAGGACATTTGTAGTGGGGATTCAACTTTCATTATAGCACAAACCAGCATAAAGCCCCCAAAGCTTTGTGCATGTTCAGCCAACAAACTCATAAAGCAATATGGCCGCCGTATGCTCCACAGTGACAAGACCAAATGACTCTCTTGCCAGAGATAATCAGCTTTGTATGTCATGTTGACATGAAGTGAGTGCTAAGGCATATTGCACTTTGATGCTGGCAGCACTGGAACAAAGCTGATTTTGAAAAATGCAATTGGAGAACACAAAGAGAGACATCAGCACAGAGCCTAAGTGGCATGTGAATTAGACAACAAACAGGGAGCCTGAACTGGCTGGGAGTGGCTTGGCAAATTAGAGCTGAAAAAGTGAAGCACTTTGTGTCCCACTCACACAATGCAAGGGTGAAGGATAATCTCTTCATGGGGTCTTTCTTGGGCTCAAAGCCGTGGGAAAGTTAAAACATGAGTTACCCAAATGAAAAGCAGCAGTATAATGAACACAGACTAAAATCAATTGTTTTAGCATAAACCACATGTAAAAAGACATATTTGAGGCCTTTCTGCATCATGACAAACAAGCAGTCAGTAGAAAAATCTGAGCCATGGCACAGAGAGAGAAAAATCACATGCGGGAAAGGTTTCAGAGACTTTTTCCTGCTCTTCATAAGAACATTACATCTCAGTTTCCTCAGCCTGCTGTGCCGCAACAATCTCAGCAGGGCCTGAAAATTGCTTTGGTGGCAATGATAATGAGATACAAACCTTAACATCATCTACAGTCTCAAGAAAAATTACAAAGCCACCTTCTGTAGCAGCATTGGCTAATCTATTCCACCCCCAGACTAGTGAAGAATGCATTATAAGTCTTTTAGCCGACTACTTGCTCTGCGAGGGTTTTAAAAAATTGCCCGAACCACCCTTCACTACTTCTTTTATTTAGAGGCTGTCAGTGAAAGCAACACTTTAAATATTGTCTATGTACAGTAATAAGTCCTTATAGTCATGCATAAACAACTGCAATAGGATCAGTTATTACAGTCCAGTTTAAAAATCTGACATCACAATGACAAACAGGATTTCTAAAATCCAGTTCTGTCATCTCAGAGAACTGCAGTGCTTTGCAAAAATATTTCACTGCCTGATGTGGAAGTTTTTGTGATGGATCTGAACAAGGAAGAAAAGGAGGATGCTTGGATTTCAAGCTATTTTCTGAAAACAAACCTGAAACTCATTGTTGCATTTCTGTCCACCCTCTTTAATCTGATAGCTTTAGATAAAGAACATTAATCAGAGAAACAGTTTATGGTAACTCTAGTTTCACTGAGCCACAGCCGAGGTGGAAGAATCTGATGTCAGATCAACCTTTAGTCTTCACAGAAAATCAGAAAAAAGACCAGAGGAACTGGACAGAGCTGATTGGAGGATGCATGTGAATGGAGATAAACAGGATCAAATCTCAGTCAATGATAAATCCAGGAAGAAAGCCTGAGACTGGGGTCAAGGGTCACCTTCCAGCAGATAAATGACCTGCAGCATAAAGCCAGACCAGCCATGATGGCTTCGGTCAAAGCTTCACGATGGCCTACTCAAAGTCCAGAACTAACTAACTGTTAAATCTGTAACAACATGTTTGTGTTGCTCTTCCATGTTCAACCTTCAAATGTAAATATGTAATGTAAAAAAATCTCCAAGCAGAATAAATAGTTTTCTGGAGTTGTGTAACTCTAAAGACTTTAAACTGTAACACTGCATCATCAAACATCAGAGAGAGCGTGAAGTATTAAATTTATTCCTCCATGTTTTCTTTATTGATGTCTTCACCGCCTGCTGCAGTCTAAGTCTTATTTATTTATTTCATCATTTAAATCTCAGATGCATTTGGTTTTTCTCCATAAACCAATATTAAAAACAAGAAGATCATCCACATTATGACTCTACATGTTAAAACCAACCCCTAACAGGATTTCACAAATAACTGAAAACCTTCCCTATGATCCACAAACAGAAGGGATTTACAAACGTCTGATAGGCGGCATTTAATTTCCAAGCATTATTAAGGGCAGGGAGGCCTCAGTGTACCAATCTGAAGCACAGAAGCCCACACTTTGTATTCAAAAGCATTTTCTGGCCCCTTGCAGTTGTATTACTTCCAGTTACAGCTCATGAATAACATCAAACAGACCATGAAGTGCATAGAAATAGAAAATGTGATAACTGAGGGTGTAACCAGCCTCTGTTTGAAGTACCTTTGAGCCTCTGCATCTTGAAATGTGGGTAAAAGGAAATGCTTATCTGTAGTGCTGTGTAATAAAAATCACTAGATAAATTTGTTGATTAGAAGATTGTGGACATAGTATGAAAAAGAAAACTGCCAAAGGCATAACGGTAATATACTCAGAGACTGCAGCTTGTTAATGTTGGCTTTGAACCAATATTTATTCAAAACTCACATCGGCTTGTCTTAAATATTAGAAACATCCTAAAGTAGACATTAAATGTTTCTTTTTATTTGAAGTTCAAAACGCTAATGAGTCTGATTTCTATTTCCAATATTTGGAGGGAATATTCTTCTGCTGGCTGATGACTGAGGAAAGCTGAAATAGTTGTTCATATTTTATTTAAAACCAACGTCAGAAAATTAACAAGTCCTTAAATGCATCTGTGAACAACTGTGGGTTTCTGTCTGTCTGTCTGTCTGTCTGTCTGTCTGTCTGTCTGTCTGTCTGTCTGTCTGTCTGTCTGTCTGTCTGTCTGTCTGCCTGCCTGCCTGCCTGTCTGTCTGTCTGTCTGTCTGTCTGTCTGTCTGTCTGTCTGTCTGTCTGTCTGTCTCTGTCTGTCTGTCTGTCTGCCTGTCTGTCTGTCTGTCTGTCTGTCTGTCTGCCTCCTGTCTGTCTGTCTGTCTGTCTGTCTGTCTGTCTGTCTGTCTGCCTCCTGTCTCTGTCTGTCTGTCTGTCTGTCTGTCTGTCGGCTCTGCTAATCTTAAAGCACTTATAAACACTGTACTTAGCGGAAGCTAATGCTAAAGCACTAACTTGAATTCAAATTATTACAGAATTCAAGACAATACCATCAAGCCCCAACTTAATTTAAACATTACAATTTGCATAATATTTTATAATGCCCTTATAAATTGTGTTTGTTTATATCTAGTCCTCTATTGTCCATGTTTTTTTGTTTCTGTGTTTAACTTTGCAATAACTTTGTAATAAAGTTATTGCAGAGAACTTGAGGGGAGGAACCTGAACTTAACCCACTTCAAAATAAGAGCATGAATATAAACATCGAACTACTTGAAACATTTTAACAATCGATAAATAAAACTTCAACATAAAGTCACACTTTATTCATCAAGGAAATTGGAGATCTAGAATTTGTCCAGAAAAATGTATTTTGGGAAGGAAAGTACTTTGAAGGCTAAAAGCTACAAGCACATTAAAATACTGATGGTGATATATTTTCCTCAGATGTGAGCTTACATCATGATGATTTATTTGTTGATTTGTTCTATGAAGAGGAGAAAATCTGGAGTATCTCAGATTAATGGATGATATTAATGATTCAGGGACTTTAAGATCAGGGAGCTTGTATAGAAATTGTAGAGTCATCATTATCTTTTAAAGTGATGAGTTGTCCTAACCTGATTTTTGATCAGCAGCCATAGTGGTAGGAGTCTGGGTGACCTTTGACCACAATGGGCATCAGAACTGTTTTTGTGTTTGCGTTAAACTCAAAATGTCTGAAGGTTCCTGCAGTCTGACCTGAGTCTTGGCTCCACATTGATTCAGCAGAAAGGACTTTACTGCTGACAATATGATCAGATTTCTCTTATTAACACTTTATGACACTTTGCAGTTCCAGACTGTATCTAATAACAACACAGTGGAGCAGATTGTGTTTAAGGTCTGCCTGAAATGTGTCATGGTGTCAGAAATGTGTCTCCAAATTAATTATCTGCTTGAAAGCCTAAAAATGCCAGCCATGATTTATGCATACTTGTTATCAAAGATATGCCCTTTAAAGAAGCAACTTCCTCTTTTGCATCATTTCCATGTTCTTAAAACGCAGCTCCAGTTATTGCAGACGCTGCCTTTTGTGTTTCACAACAATAACAATATTAAACGTGCATTATAATCTCATTAAATCCATAGATGATACATCAGGGGTTGATCTCATGCAGCTCAGATCATCAGGCAGCAAAAGAAACCTAAAAACACACATAAACATAAGATAAGATAATTTATTATATTTATATTATGTTTATTATTTATTGAAATGATCATACAGAGTTATAATCTAAACATGTATGTTCAGATTATAAAACATCATAAATGTTTTGTTGTAGGACAATGATGGCGCATCACATTTTATAATTTATTGATGGAACAAACTTATTCATATGTGATTTTAACTGTGTTTCTTATTCAATAGAAACATCACATTTTTTGACATTAGTGAAATATCAACAAAGTTTGGTACATTTGTAATGGAGACGCAGCTACTGCGGTTCTCTGGTTTTGGTTAAATTGGCACTAATAACCGCAACATGAACACAGAGAAGAAGAGACTAAAGTTCTTTATTCCTAATCTACTCAGAGAAATTCAAAAACACACCTTGACGTTTTTATCCATACTCTTTGTAAACATGGAGGTTATAAGATACATGGAGGCTAAAATGTGCATAATGTTCATCTTACAACTTCATTTATTTTCTTCTGTATCTTTGTTATTTCATTCCTTTTGTGTCAAGCCCAGACTTGGATTGCCTATAGGCCTCTCCCCTTTGCAGGGATCCGTTCTGACTTTGTCGGTTCCGATCCAAGCAAAATAAGTTTCTGACTAAACACTACAACTGAACTCTAATGCATGTCAAATAAGGCTTGAGTGTGAACCTTATACAAATGCAGTTTTTCTTCACTTCCCAGAGCGGCGAGGCACACTCTATTTTCAACAACCACTGACACATTTAATACGAAGCGCTTTCACAGCCACTTCTTCTTATTGACCACTTTCCAACTTGGCAGGCATGCAGTTATTAAGATATAATAAATAACAGCAGGCATCTCCTGTAGGCTGCCTGTAGTGCCAGTGGTGATGTGAAAGCACCAGAATGAAGAATGCATGTGGGAAATAATGGAAAATTACATTAAAGAACCCCTCATGTTGCTGTTCTTTTGTTTTTCAGCACACATGTTGTTTGTCCCCATCAGCCAGAGACTCAAAGAAAAGTCACAAAGGTGAAGTGAGAACACACAGTTCCACAGATACATTGCCTTACAGATATAATTTTTCATTATATAAGCTTACTTTGACAAATGAGGCCAGATGATATCTGGGAATATGTACATGGCAATAGATCATCCCGCAGAGCTGTGCTGAAGCTGCAAACTGTGCTCTGCTGGCTCAAGTGATGTGAGGAGAGGAGTTTGTTTAAGGTCCTAATTGGTTATCTAAATCTTCATTAGTCACTTGTTTAGCAGACAGCAGTTTAAGGCACCACTTGATGCTGTTTGTAAAATGAAAGGCATGAACACAAATAGCAAGATGGCTTCTCATTCATTTAGCCACTAAGAGTAAATAAAAGAAATGAGCAATAGAGACACCTTAGTGTGCCACACCACTTTAGCCTCCATAATTGTGGCCATAACTTATTTCAGGCATTTCATCCCACGCAGCCACCTACTACCTGATGTTCTATGAGAGCGCTGCTTCTTCCACACAAGTATAAAGCTTTCTGAGTGGCCAAAGTGGAAAAATGGTTGTATTCCAGACTTATGTACAGAGTCAGCAGTGGAGTGCATGCAGCAGTGTCACCTTGTCCTCTATACAATGTGTGGCTTCCTTCCCCGGTGCTATATTTTCCTCCCATCTCTTGGGACAACTGGATGTGTTTTCTTGCTTTTGCTCAGAAAAAAGCCACAATAAAAATGCTGATGCAAATTCTGACTCAGAATGTATCAGTTTATAAGGACGACTAGATAGATAGACAGATAGATGGATGGGTTTATTTTATTCATTAAATTATGAAATATGTCCTATGAGTCTCATTTGTCAGATTAAGTTCATTTTGAATATAACAACCTTAAGCAGGTATTATCCTCTTTTGTTTTTGTTTCCTTAGCTGTTAACAAAAGATTAACTATTATTAGGAGAAATAAAGGTGTTAAAACATCAGTCTTTGTCTAATTAATCAATATAACTCATTTGGTGATGGAGCAGCTGAAAAAAATTCACTTTCATTAATATTCTGCTTTATTGAATCGGTCTGTATGTACAAACAACAGTACAAACAGCTGATAGCAGTGTTGCCTTACAGCAAGGCAGCATTTGATTAATGTAGGTTAAATGCCCAGATTTTTGGGGGGGCGTGTGTGTGTGTGTGTGTGTGTGTGTGTGTGTGTGTGTGTGTGTGTGTGTGTGTGTGTGTGTGTGTGTGTGTGTGTGTTTGTGCATTTGTGTGCATGTGTGTGTGCGTGACTGATCTTTGTCCCTTTACCCTTTGTGCTGTCCTGTGATCTCGATTCAATTCAAAAACACTTTATTTATCCCAAACTGATGTGAAATGTTGTAACTCTAACCAGCAAAGAGATGAAACTGCTACCGACAGACTGCAGTAGCAGTCAGTGTTGCTGTGATTCTGAAGAGGCCTCTGACTGAAGACTCTTACTGTCAGGACATGCTAGCAGCTCAGTTTCAGGGCAGCAGACATGATGTTCCACACTAACATGTCCAGATGACACCATCAGTTTTTGGCAAGCCCTGCTAATCCTCCTCATTTGCTTTTGCTGCTCCTTTAAATCTATCTGGCCCTTGGAGTCGGATATGATCATTTCCTGTTATGACCAACGGAGATGGTTTGAACTTCCTCCTGCTCTCTCTGCTCTCTTGAGGTCACAGATCAGGTGTTGTTTCAGCTTTTTAAATGCTAAGCAGCGGCTCGCAGTTGGAATAACAACACACTGTTGCCATGGCTGCACATCAAAACTATTCAAAAGCGAAAAAGAAAGAATAAAAAAATCCTTTCAGCTGCACATCGTCCAGACCAGAGAAAATAATTGTCCAAACCTGCAAAGCCTCAACCAACAAAATGACAAACAGAAGTCCAGAAGAAGAACCAGACGATCCCAGAACCGAAGTTCTCCCACTTCCTGCAGAGATAAGCAGGTGCAGAAAATGGATGTAGAGTCCCAAATTATTCATAACCCTTGTACGTTTACAGTAAGATGTTTGACCATCCTGTCTCTTCTGACTGAAAATAATTTTAGCGTTTTAGTGGCTCAGAGTCCAGACTTTAATCTGACAGGGAGCTAAAGATTAGGGTGATGGCAAAAGTGCTTCCAGTCATTGCTCAGTTACTATAAAAATAGTCTGACTTTAACGTAGAAAAAAGATTTATCCACTGTTTCAGAATGGCCTAAATAATTTTTTACATACCATCTTTTCATAAAATGTCAATGAAAACTGATTTTCTTTTTTTGTTTTGTTTTTCTTCATTGATAACTCATAACTTAGTTAAATGAAAATATATATTATGTTGAATTAATGTATCTATTTGGGCTATATTGTTGTTTTCGAAATATCTTAAAATAACAATTGTTCTCCATAATTCTGACATGCCGTCATTATCATAACCATTTGCATACAATGTTAATACATTGTTTGTCCCACAGGGCAGCAGGTGTAACAATAACAGAGAACAAGCATCATTTTACTATGAACCATTTCCTCCAGAGGTAAAATGGATACTAAATGGACCAACACAAGGAGAAATGATGCATACGCACAATGACACAATAAGAGCCACAAGCAGAGCTGAGGAATAGAAATAGACCTGGGATGTGTACATTTGTTCATGAGCCAATTAGATTCTGGGCCAAACATATCTGAGCAGTAATGAAGTATCTGTAAGTCCTGAGTTAATTATAAAAGAACAAGATCCAACTTGTTTTAATGGAGGTATAATAAAATATAAATGAATAAATAAATAAAGCCATGGAGCTAATACAACAGCTTTAGGGTTAAGGTCAGTGCACTTTATAAACTAAAACAGATGAAATGTAAAGATCAAAGCTTTGGGTGAACAAGTGAAATCATAAATTAACTGAGGAAAGAAAATGAAAAACTATTAATGATGGAGGAAAAACAATCTCACATTTCTTCTCTGGTTTGCGAGTTTATGAATAACAATCCTGTGAATGTAAATGAGGTGGCTAAAGATGGGGGTCAGAAACCTTTCTGTGTTCTGGAAGAGTTTTCATAATTAACAGTGGTACAAGGCTTTCAGCAATTACATGCATAAAATATGATGTTGGCTAAAGGATGAAGTATCTCTTCTACACAAAAACACAATATTATCTCTCAGACACAGCAGCTTCAGAGGTCAGGCAGGTAATAGTTTTAATTCAATGAGTAAAAGGACTTTTACAGTTTGGGAGAAAATTGATCCTGACTCCAACACAGTGTATCTATTAAACTGCAGAAAGTCAAATGGATTATTACATTGTTAATATGTAGCCATTAGCACACAGCAGGCAGCGGCGAAGGACGGCACAGTCTGCAGGGCTTACTTGTAATTTTAAATGTTTCATTCCTAATGGTGAACATATTATATTTGCTTTACTATCTATAGAGCTGTGGGTGGATCTTGGTTAAAGAAGCAGAGCTCCGTCACGGAGGACCTGGAGTTTTCTGGTTGACAGCTGAACATGAGGAGACTGGATCTGCAGAACAGAACAACCTCTGTCAAGGTTTAAATGATAATTATAGATTATTATACATACATCAGTGTTCAGGTGGCATCCAGGCTGTGCCAGGTGGTTATTATGGGGTCAATGCCGGGTCATGTTGACTGGCAGCCAAAACAATGGGATTAGATCACTTTAAATTTCACCCTTGGAATATTTATTCCACAGCCAGACTGATGGCTAAAGTCAGAATGACCCAACCTGCTGAGTAACTGTATGGAGTATGGGTCATGTGGTGTAAATAATTTCCATACCAGAAAATGTTGCTGTAAATCATTTCATTGAATTTTGTTGCTATTGTTGTGAGTCGAAGTCAAACTCCAGCTTGTGAACTTTGGCTTTTTGTTTTTGGTCACCTCCGTTCGAAGGACCAGCCAGAGTTCAAGTTTTCTCAAAAGACCTAAAAATGTGAATTGCAAGGAGCAAAATGAGGTTTTGACCTTGGCAGTTAGGCCTGGAAATTCAAATCTCAACGTCCATTTCTGAAATAAATGAACAAAATGTTTATAGATATCATTTTAGTTTTGGTTTTTTTAATCCACAGATTTGTTTGTTTAGTTTTTTGTAGTTAGTTACATTTAACCTTTTGTGTCCCTCTACATGAAGCATCTCTCCTGTGCTGTATTTGAAATATTTACATGACTTTTTCTTTATCATAGTTTGTATTTGAAGGGCTCAGTCAGAAAAGTATTCCATGCATTCTGAATACATCGTGTGTGTATTTGTACTTTATAAACATGCCTTTGTCCCACTAAAACGTGGTTTGGATGTTCTATGATGCTCTTAGATTTTGTGTTTATGTTTCTTTCTTGTTCTCTGCTTTGTGTGTTTTATTTTTTCCTGTATGTTTCTTATTTATGTTTCTTATTTAAAATAAAATTGTTGGCAAAAAGAGGAAGAGGGAGGAAATATCAGGACAGGAAACGGAACTGCTGCATAGCATCTTAAGCCACTTCAAAATAAGAGCATGAATATAAACAACTACTTGAATAATTCTTACCATAACTAGAAATTTATTCAACTGAAAGCTTATAAAGCAGCCAAGTAAATTCGCTCTTCAGAATTTATCCAGAAAAATTTAATTATCTAAGTGCGCTAAATGTTTTACAAGTTAGCAAAAAATTAGCTCCACTGTTGATGCATTAGTGCATTAGCACATTAACGGATTACCAGATGTGTTCCCACCTCTAGCTGTACTGTATCCATTTTCAGAAATATGTGTACCAGATGCTTCTGCAGCATTTTATTTATGAATATTACATTATCTCCCAAAAACTGCTGATTTTAGAGTGCTGGCATGAGTGGAAATAATCAGAATTGAGCAATGCATTGAATGTCTGCATGGATTCTGTGTTGTGATTTACAGCATACAGTAACTCTGAAATGTTTAGTGCAAAGACTTGAGAGAGGGTGATTGTGACTGCACTGTTTATGATCTATAAATAGATTTTCACTGACTTTGACATCAGCATTTCTTAAGAAATAACTTTTATGTCTTAAATATGGAACCATTTTATGTTGTAGAATTATAGTTGAACTCTGAGTCATTTCTAATTGCAGCAGCAGTGTATAATCTTTCAAGCACTGCTCCTAAGATCGCCTCCTTTGCTGCATTAAGCACAATATTCTGCTCTCAGTGTGGTCTGTCATTTTGCAGTTTAAAGGTGAAGAACCCTGAAATTATAGCAACATGATTCATCATTTTTGTTGGGAGACCTGTACAAAAGAATCTAATAGGCAAGTTATAGGAGGAAAATAAACTATGAGATCTGCAAAAGTCAAAGGAAAAAGGAACGACACACACAAAGCAATTTCTAAGGAACAGCAACTACTGACTTAATGGTTCGTATTTTGGCTTCAGAGAACATCTGTTTTCCATTGATCAGTGTCATGTCTGAGTCTGAGTACTTTATATATTAACAAGCTTCTGGTATAATTCTACCTGTAGATTAGAAATTTGTATCACTATTATTATCAGAAATGGGTCAAATGGGAGAGCTGTTCTAAACTGGTTGGTTTCCTGGTACATGTTCAGGTTTTAAAGCCCAATCATTTTCAACATGAAGATGACCACCATCTTTTTCAGTTTTTATGATGTTTTTAGGCTTGAAAGCCTCTATTAGCCACTATGTTTGTTTAATTGTGGCCAAATAACATAATCTTTGTCTCATCTGAGCATCAACACTTTTCTCCAGAAGACGTTACATGTGATTTGTTCTGCAGGAAACAAGCCTGACATGCCTGGAGCTTTCATTTTTTGAGGTTGTTCTGTTTCAGTTGGAGCTCTCTTGGAACGTGTTGATGAAGAATTTGCTTTTCTCTTTTTGTTGAGGCTGGAGATCCAGGTCTTCAGGTTTACGAAAGGATTGAACCTTTGTGCTTCCTGAATTGTTCTTAAAGTTTGGAACCAATTTGCTTTCTTCTGTAGGTACAGTTTGGGTCAATTGGCTCAAGCCCAAACTGTACTGGTTTCCCCCCAGTACAATGATCCCAAACTGGATTTGTGATGAAATAACACAACATGAAGTTTTTAGAATGGCCCAATCTCAACCCTGTTGGAATTCAACTATCCCCAAGAAATTGGCCTGTTGCATGAGAGCCAATCAGAGTGAGCAAAAACCAAACTAGGATGATGCAGGAAGCTTGTTAATGTTAACTTACTGGCTGTTTTCATTATCTAGATGTAATTTTGAATCTTTGGAACATCAGGATTCAGTTCAGTTCCTATTTTTCAGTCAGTTAAGTTATTTGTTTTAACACTGCAACTTCCAGGGAAAATAACAAGTTAAATAAATTATTAAAAGCCCAAATTAGCATGATATTCATGTCGATGATGAGTGGTTACACATTTTTGATTCCACTGTACTTTACTTATATTGTCATGCATCTGCAGCCTTTAAAACCAAGGAAAAATGTATCAGCTATATCATAATTGCATTATGCAAATGATATTTTTTAGAGAATCATTTAAATATTAAAGTAAAAATAGATCAAATTGTCGTTGTTTCTGTTGCAGGTGAATAGTTGACTCTTTATATTCCTAACATATTTTTGTTGAATCCATTCTAGTGTGAGGATGCAGAGTATCATCATATGACTCACTGCTACATACCTTGTAGTCATCTTTAGCTGCCTACACTTGCATTTTCTGACCTTTTGAGATGCAAAGATGAAGCAGAAAAGAGAAATGCTGTTCCTGGTTTTTTACTCTACTTAAAGCAACCTTTAACAAATCTGCCATTATGTTATTCTTATTTAATTAGCCTTTGAGACATTATGTCTCATGGTGTTTGTATTTCACATCTGATTCAACATGATTTACATGGAGTTTATCAAAATCACCATGTTTAGGTTTGTGATGGCAGGACAGAAACAGGTTTCAGGGCCAAAATCAAAGTTTAATAGTGTGACATGTTTAATTTTAGACCTTTTCCACATATTTTATGGATGTCAATTAGAGTTGAGGATGTGTGTTTTACCTGCTCGATCAAAAGAAAACCAGACTGCTGAGACCTATAAAGAACTGCTTGCCAACACACAATGGAGAGCAAGGTCACGTATCTCGGTGGGTTTTTCCAGAGCTGTCACAGCTGGTTGAAAACAAGCCAATCCAAACACCTGTCAGATGTTTTGTGTTAATTACAAAAAGAGTTTCTGACACTTTTTTACTTTGATTTTTTAGTAATTTCCAGGAAATGTTAGTTTTTTTTCTCACATTTGATTTACAACTTTGCAAAGTGGATCATAAGAAATTCAAGACATATTTTTGATTGTACCGTTCGCCATGTATGTGTTTTTAAAACTTGTATCTGATGTATTTGATTTATCGCAATCTTTACAAAAGCAAATTAAACTATGATGGGATACCAGCCTGTAAATCAACATGTAACCTTGAAGTAATGAATAACAGACCTTAAATATCTGGAATGGTTGAGAACTCAGTAAGAAGATGCTAACACAGTCGATGAAATGGAAACCATAGAATTAATAAGAAAATCCTTGAAAATAAAACTCAACGTAGTTGTTTTCTCTGAAGACTTCTGTACTTGGAACATAATGTGCATCTTTTCACATAGTTCAGAGAGACAATAGCAGGTGTGTGTACAGATTGATGAGTGATGTGCATCTGTGTAGGAGGATATGTGGGACAGCAGGCACAGCAGTGTTTCTGAAGTGATTAGTCACCCCCTTTCTCTACCACATGAAAGACAAACGGAGCTAATTGTGCTAATCTCAGCTGCTTTTGAAAACAGTTTGTTTTGTAAAGAAACTAGTGAGAACCAGATTTAGGTTGGCTTACATCTTACTTTTTGTCAGCCAGCATTGAATAAATGACTGACTCATTTAGAATGGAAACTTCACTGATATTTATTGGAATGATATTTGAAATAGCAACACAAAGTATGAGGAGAAATGACAATGATGCATGGTTTTCAGCATTGTTTCCAGGACAAAATAAAAGTATGACATACATACTATATATTTTAGTTTCTTTTATATACAGCCACTAATAACTCACACATTCCCCTTGATTCTCATCTACCTTTAGTGCTTCGTTTGGCATTTCTCTTACAGAGCTTGATTTCTCAGGATGAATTTCATCTGGCCCAATCAGTGAACAGAAGAATCGTTGTCAGCTTAAGGTTGTAGTTTTGAAATGACAGCAGAGGAAATGAATGAAGCCTTCAGTTCATGCTGGCTACGCTTTCAAACTCTGAGCATTTAAAGTCGGGGTTGTTTACAGAGCATGTCTTCCTTTACGATGGAGCTGGTGCATTTCATACGTCACAGTCAAAAGTTAATGATTGGGTAAAATCACATTCAATCATTTCAAACTTCAACACACTCCAGCAAGCAATAGGAAAAGGCCCAGAGTGTAAAACAAAGGGTTGTTTTTACAAGGCTAGGGTGAAATTATTTTTGACATTTTTCAAATCAACTTTCATACATGAATGTTTCTTTAAAGAGAAACATTCACTTTTACAGGAATCCATTCATTATGTTTTCTCTTGTATTCTTTAACTGCTCCAATAACCTCAGGTTTGTTTTCTCTGGACATCACAATCAGAATTTTACTTAAGGTTGAATTATATTAAATTACAGTTATTATAAGCATCCTATGTAAATAAATGTATTTTTGCTTTGACAACTAAATATTTCAGTTTCTCTTTTGTAGGAACTCTTCTACCCATAGCAAACATTTTCCTTCCACTTTGATAAAGTGACCACAGGAAGCAGACGTCTACCGCAAAACCATTCAGGCTGCATATTTATACAGACACAACTTCCTCTGAATCAAGGGAATGTTCTGGAGTTTTTTCTGATCTTTATCCTCTTTATCCTAATGAGGTTTAATGAGGCTTAATGAGATATGCTCCCCGCCCCCAATTAGTTCTCCCTCAACATGTCTGACTTTAGATTTGCTGTTGATCAATGGGGTGGAGATGAGCTATTTAATTTTCCTCAAGGCTAAAAGTATTGGACAACATTTGGTTCTGAAATGAGTCCAGATCCTGAAAAGCAGCAAGACATGCGAGGTAAACAAAGCAAAGTGTTGAACTGAACACAACCGATATAAATGAGTCATAATTAAGTTCACACAGACGTCTTCCCGGTGCCAATAAAGATGTAAGAGAGTGTTTCCCTCCTCATTGGGATGGAAATTATGTCACCTTCACTTACATTCAACTATTAAAGGAGATAAATTTGCTCTTCATCTCCTATATAAACAGTTATGTGATGAAATATTTGGACGGGGGACATGAAATGTCTCACTAAGATTGGAAAATTTAGACTGTATGCGCCAAGATCATAAGCAGGTAAAGGTGGTTAATATTCAGAACTCTTAATAAAGTTTGACAGGACAGAGTAAATATGTCACAGTAAACGTCTTGTCTGATGATGAGCTTTGCTGCAGGAAGAGCTTCAACATGCTAAGCTAAACGGCTTTTAAATTCCCACTTAGCTGCATTAGAACCGTCAGCATCAGACAAACAGAAACAGTTTGGATGGAAATGTACCGTAGATCCATAACAATCAGAGTCTTAAAAGTTTGTCATGTTTTTTTAGTTCCCTGCAAAACTATTTTCCATGTTTAGTTCCCCTACAACCACAAAAATCAGTAAATTGTTGTGTATTTTTAGATTTTTATTTTAACACTCCAAACAATGCAAATCGGTTTTCAAGTCTTGCCACAAATTCTCAGTTGGATTTAATTCTGGACTTTGAATAGGCCACTCTAGCACATGAATCTGCTCAGTTAAAAGCTGTTCCATAAAGAAAAGATTTATCCTCAAATCACAGACAGTAGGACGTGTTTTACTAGTTAGTTGACTTCAGAAGGCAACTGCTTGGTTTGGGTTTTATTGACGGACGTCACATTACAGTGATCCGAAAACAAATGCAAATAATATCCTGAATATTTGCAAAAGATTTTCCAAATCATGTTTTATCCTCCTCACTATTATGCTCTACTTTGAGATCATGTACCACATAAACTGCAATGTAAGTTGAAAAATGTTTTAAAAATTCATAATTTATGAACATGTGGTTGATAGTGCCTCATTTAATTAATAAAGCGCCACTATCATGATATAAAAATAAAATAAATCATTTATTATTAGTGAAACATAATACAAAATGCTCCATTCTTCATTTTCCTCTGACATTTAGGGAGCATTAGGAACGCCCTTGTAGTTGTTGGCTGATGATTTTGGGAGATGAGCCACATGATTATTGATATTCAGGAGCGTTGGTGGCGTTGCCTCAGCCAGGGGGATCAGCTCCACCGCGTTTCAGAGTCTGCTCAGAAGAAAGCAATATCTCTGTAAGGACACATGCATTTACCTCCAGTTTTAGAACATTTGTCATATTTTTAAGTTGACTCACAGACATTGTCAGCCACACTGTGCCATCTGGCAGCAGTAAAAATAGCAGTGGTGGAAAAACCACCAATGAGAAGCTCTGGCTTTTTCTCCTGTTAGTTTACTAGCAGAACATGGAAAACAGGACACAATCTCTCCACAATTTGAGCATCCATATCTGCTTTACACTCGCCTCACGCTATTTCATTTTCACAACACAGAAAGACATAATGATATTGGAAAATAATGTTGCCGTCAATTTATTATACATGTGATGCTGACGCTTCAACAAACTGATCAGCCCATAAGAGCAACAAGTAAGCCCAGTTAAACACTTTCCTGTTGGCTGAGGTTCTGAAAAGGACACAGAGCAGGCCGAGCGCCACGACTCGTTAAAGTCAACAACCTTAAAGCAGGTATTCAACATACTTTTCATGAATACATTTTTTATTGGTTTGATGTAATATTTTAATATTAAATGTTGTGTTGTCATCTTGATTATAGTAATGACGTAAAAAAAAATACATTTTCAATACTATAACTGTTTGAGCTGCATGTATAGCATGAGTTTTTCTCCACTACATATATTTGCTCAAATTGAAGGATTGATGTGAGAATGTGTTGCAATCTACTGCCTTTTCCACATCTCTATCTGAATTAGAGTATGAAACAATTTTTTATTTACTTTTTAACTAAAGCATGCAGTAGCCAAGAAATGTTGGGAGAACCAAGTTAACCATTTTGAAGGAGTCAGCAGTTCAACATTTAGCCCTGATACGTTTCCTGGGCTTTAGGGCGTCAGAACTGCAGTGGTCTCATCAAGACAATGTGAAAACTGGAAAAATATACATCCTAACATGTACTTCCTATACTTCCTGCTTTATGCATAGCTGAGAGGTGAAATTGTTATTCTGCATTTCATATAAATGGATGAATGTGTCAGGGGTTACACAGCACACAAAACAAACACCCAGACTTACTGGGAAGCACAAGTTTAGCAAAATAATTGCTTTGCTTTAGTATCATTACTTATTCGCAGTAGGTGTGTAGTGAGAGCAGAATCTTTCACCGTCATGCACCTTTAAGTACAAAACAAATGGTTTATGCCAGTAATGGCCTTGCGGGTTTCTGCAGGACCATATGTGAGATTCAGGTTCAGTGGGAGACTTTCATGTTACAGATTCCTTTTGTTTACATTATTTATGGCGACGTGCTGCAGGTTGTCAGCTGATTACTGAGTATGCACATGCAGCGGCTACAGCTTACTCTTCTGAAGCAGCTAATTATATAACTTTGCACCTGCTACTGCACATGCATTGTCCTTGTTTCCATGCAGTGTGTTGCTCTTGCTTGCTATTTTCGTCCTCCTCTTCAGTCACTCTTGACAGTTGGCCAGCATCAAGCCGACTCCTCTAAACAGAGAAGTTATGACAAAGAGATGAGATGCAAAGCAGCATCAGCCCCAGGGATATTTAGCAATCAGGTTAGGAGGATGAAGAAGGGAGATTCGATTGCCTCTCTGCTCGATGCTCCTTCTCTTCATATGTGTTTGATTTTACATATTTATCAAACCTTATTTGTTTCTCTAAGGAGCATGGGCGGTGAACCTTTCTGTCTGACACGGCTGGAAATGGCACAGCAGTAATTGTCAAGAGCCAGAGCAAGAGAAGTGCATATCTGTGTGTATGCATGTGTGTGTGTGTGTGTGTGTGTGTGTGTGTGTGTGTGTGTGTGTGTGTGTGTGTGTGTGTGTGTGTGTGTGTGTGTGCAGAGGGAAGGAGAGGTGGGGAGGTGCAGTGTGAAGCAGGGAGGGAGCATGTAGGAGGGAGGGAGGGTGAAGGAAAGAGAGGGAGAGAGAAAGAGCCCCACAGCGGGAGAACGAGCAGCTCGTCTCATTCCGCCGCTTCCTCAGCATCCATCGCAGAGGAGTGAGCCGCAGAAAACACAAACTGGAGAGAAAGAAAGGATCAAATCCACTGATGAGGGAGGATACTATGGAAAAGAAGACATAGTCTAGGCTCACTGGCATCCACTGTCACATGTCACAGCTTTGGTGGAGGTGCGTGAAAGTTTCCATCCTTAAAGAGAGGAGGGAGGACACCCTCCTCTTGATGTGGGGATGAAGAGCAGATGCTGAATTTCCCTGTGAAGGCAGGAGAAGAGCTGCTGAACAGAGGACCGGCTGGATTCACTGCACTGGAGCTGCTAGTTTTTTCTCCTGTTTTCCTCCTGCTCAGTTTTTCCCTTCACCATTCTTTCAGAAGAATACATGACATTACTTCACCGTGTCAGGCTGGAATATCACAGTGGAAATCGTCTCCAACCAGGAAAGTATAAGGGAGTGGATTATACACAGGTTGAGTGAAGGACATGTTTCCCAGTAAAAGTAAGTTGTGATCAGAAGAGGCTCTAAATGTGGTTCTGATTCTGAGACTCTGAGGATTTTCACCTTTTCTGTGGAGCAGCACTGAGCTCTTCGACGGCTTATCTTGGACTATTGGAATCTGGATAATATTGGAAGGTAAATAAATATCACATCATCATTTATGACTTAAATTACAGAAATCATGAGCTCTGAATGACCAAATCAGCCCCTTGAGAAGGACAGAATCTCTTCTGGTTTCTGATCAGTTTTACTGAAGCGTCAAACTTAGGATCTCCATCTCCTCCATGCAGCCTCCCTGTATGTCTCACAGAGAACATGATTGTTTTTTCTGATGGCTGCTGGCAGGCTACTCCCCTCTGCAGAGAAGAATGTATCTGTGTCTATCTGCATACTTGTGCATGTTTGCTGAGAAAGGAGATGCCTGTCTATGAAGCGATTCATTCCCACCTCCGGTGCCACATCGTATCACCAGGGGAGGCTGCTGGCTGGGAGCGGAGAGGAGGGAGGGGAGGGAAGAGAGGAGGGGGCATAATTGCGGCAGTTGTGTTCTCCCAGCTTTTTGCGATGTCTTGAATTTGCGTGAGGAGAATTAGTTTTGGGCAGCAGCTACTTTTCAGTGAGTGGCTGCATTTTAAAGGATTCCTTGTTCTTTTTATCGCTGTGGACAGAGAGCTGATTGTGTCCAGCGTTGCACTATCTCCGACGCCCTACATTATACCTTCACCCTCCTGCTTCAGCAGTCCATTTCTCTTACAAAAAATTTCCTTAGCTTCTTTTTAAATGTTCATTTGAGTCTTTAATGGTTTTTTAAAAACATTCCTCAGTTTCTAAATGAAATGAAGAGCCTTTCTGGAGGCTGTCTCCAAGCCTACATGTTCTTTTCAAGAGGAGCAAATCCACTGCCCCCTTAATCAATATGAGACAAGTGTAAGGCTACCTCCTTTTGTAACGCAGTGTTTGAAATATTTATTTCATGAGCTTCCTGTCGCTCCCCTGAAATATTTAAAATCCCTGAATAATGAATGAGCTGTCTGTCACAGCTTGCTTTTTGGCATTGGCACATGCTCATAATGCCACCTCCTCATGTAACATGCAAAACAGTGACCATTAAATGCCTTTGCCTCTGGATATAAAAATTTCAAAAGGAGTCTTTCTCCTCTTTCAAATCATCCACTGGGGGGAAGTGGAGCCTGATGGGAAGTTGATGACAGAGCCTGTGTACCTGTCATTGAGTCGTCCATCCTGGCTTCCAGATTGCCAATTGTTCCAGTGGATATATGGCTTGATTGCAAGAAGCTTCGGCACACAAACGCTCCTTTGAATTGAAATTTAGCATTCAGTTGACATAGTCTGTTTGCTTTCCCTTGAAAGGGATGCAAACCAGTTATCTGTTCTGCCTGTTCATTTCACCCACACCACGCAGCTGTTAAATATGCACACAGGAGTGTATGTACGTGTGTGAGAAGGAAAAGACTTTCTGGATCTGGTGTGTGTGTGGGTGTGTATTTGTCCAGACCTCTGAGCTTCATCCCTTTTGATGTTTTATTGAGTGTTAACCATGGTAGAGCTGACGCATTCTCTCTGATATGGAGCAGCATGGTTGAAGGAAAGCACTAATACGGACTTTGCTCTTCTTGTATGTGCTTTAACTCTGAATTAGCGAAGCTGCATCTGCTTATTTCAACCCTTTGGATTTAGTAAATGATGAGGATTAGTGCCGTATGTGTAAGTGCGAGTCCTCTTACACATCTACGTGTAACATTTGTATACATAAGCAGTGTGTGTGAATGTGTGTGTGCCCAGGTGAGAGTGCCTGCGTGCGAATCCATAATCCTGCTCTCTCTGTGTTGCAGCACGCAGCCCGTTTTCGCTCCACATTTTTGACATTAATAAAGGAGGCAAAGACAAGGCCCTCCATTTTCAGAGCGGCTGTGCTGCTGTGAATCACAGGACGGGCAGGGAAGAGAGAAGCAGCTTTTTTCTGTTTTGTGGTTATCCGGCCTGCCTGACAGGATGTTTACATTACTCTGAAATCAACAGAAACAACAATAGGAGAATAAATACCAGGGTTTTAATTGAATACTTTCAGAAACTGGCAGAATGAGGGAGACTATGAGCTAATAACTGGCCAAAACACTGACAGCTTTAAAATAAGATAAATCAAGTAATCAGATACACCGTTTAGGTTTGCTATTAACAGGATTTGTGTGTTATGTCATAAATCAGACTTATGATCTTAATATTAGGTGCAGACATGTACAATAAGCCTCATTAATATGAATTAAGAGATGTGTAAAGATCATCTTCTTTGCATTTTCATCTTCATTTGTAAAGACAGTTTAATATTTCATCCTACTTAAAATTGGAAAATATGAGTTTGAATAGTAAATGTTTCCATGTTAATTCCTGATTCACATATTAACTGTAGTATATCTGGATATCAGAAATCTGGCTAAAATATTTATCAGCACAAACATTTGTATGCATTTATAATCCTGCAGATCATTATGGCATCCCATTTGCTCAATAATTCATACCGTTTCCTCATTTTGTTATGTTACAACTAGAAACCTGTGTGCATTTTATTGGACCACATAATAGAAATGAAAGTCAAACAATTTATGGTTTTTGAAATGATTTAAATATCAGAATAGCGTGGCATGGATGTGTGCTATAATACCTGCAGATAAAATCTAATTGACTCAAAATGTGATTTAATCTCAGTATAAATCCAGCTGCTCTGTGGAGACCTTTGGAGGAGCTGCAGAGATCTGCAGCTCAAATGGGACAAATATTATCTAGGTATTCCACAAACCCAGCCTGTGTGGAAGAATCACAAAGAGAGGAAAAGACTCAAGACGTTCTCTTTTCAGTTTGTTACAAACCAGAGAAACACAACAAACATGCGGAGCAAGTTGTTATGTTTGAAAGTGAGAACAATTACATTTTCACTGCATTCTCACAGGGAAACAAGGTGGTGGCAGCATCATGCTTGGGGTGCTCCACTACAGCATGGAGCTAAATGCATTCTTAGAAGAAAACCTGCAAGACTTTAAACTGGGATCAGATTTTACCTTCCAGAAAGACAACAGCCAGAGCTAGCATGGCATAGTTCAAATCAAAGCATATTCTAGTGTTTGAATGACCTAGTCAAAGTCCAGACCTAAATCCCATATACAATCTGTGTTGAGACTGGTGCTATTCAGAAAAATGGGTCAAACTTGCAGTCCAGATGCCAAAGCTGGTGTGTCTGGAAGATGTACAGCTCTGAATGTCCGTCACATAAAACTCCCAAAAAATGAAAAGTTTGTCGTTGTAAAGAGACAAATGTGGAAAAGCTTTTATGATGTTTGCATAGTTTTGTAATTCTGCAGTGTGATATCCATGAAGCAGTGACTACAACGTGTAGGTGAGCTAGCAATAAATGCAATGTTTGATTTTATTTTAATCTGACATCAAGCAGTTCTTCCTTAAGTCTGAAAACAGTTTTTACTTCAACTTTATAGAATCCAGTGTTTTCTCCTGAATTGTTGTCCTCAACTTGGTTAAAATAGTCATGTGTGGGTTATTTTCAGACAGCAGTATCCAGCTATATGAAAGGAAAAGCACATTTGGATCTTGACAGGAAAACTACTCTGCTCAGACTGGAAGATAATTATGGTTTGAGCGAAAATACATTATCTTTAAAATGAGTCCATTGTGTTAATGGAGATCCTGACTTTATTCTGCAGGACTTGTCAGAGGTTCATACTTGGCTTGTCAAAGCAGGCATAAATAAATGAGGGTGTGTATGTTTCTGTTTGGCCAATGAAAACTGAACAGATAATATTTATTAAAACATCACATATTAATGCTTTATAATGATAACTTTAATGTGCAGTAGGATTATTTCTGTGTTTTTGTTTTGTTGTCCATTCCTGTTACATTTCAGAGAGAAAGCTGACATGTCTGCACACAGAGCAGCAGACTGCTGAACATGTGCGATATTTGATACAGCAGCAGCTAAGCTTCTGCTTGTTTTAAGGATCACCTGGATTGAAGTTATCTCTTTATACAGACATTTAAATACATATCAGGTTCTTCAAAATATCACTAAACATGAATTCAGCAAGGCTTGTTTTTAAAATGCTTCTTGGATTCTGGATTTGTTCTTAGAGGACAGATGTACAGGGATCTCTGTCAAAATAAAACCTGCACCCAGAAGCTGCATATTTTTAGCCTGTCCATTAAGGACCTGGGAGAAAAATCAATGATCGCAAACTGAAACTCAGGGTTTCAGATTTAACTTCTGTTTTTCTCTTTCTGACCTTTGCATACAGTTAGCATTAAGTTTGCATTTAATCTTGTTCAGCTACAAAAGTTTGTTTGATGTCAGGCTTCTGTCAAGTTATTCCAATCTATTCAAATAGATCAGGAGATGAATCTATACACAGATTCAATTTTTACTCATCAGTGTGTCAGAAATTCCTAACTATGTGTAGTTAAGTATTTTTCTCATTTAATATCACATTACAGACTAATGTTTTCATTCCCTAAGACAAATGCTGTCTAACTCCTGCTGTAATGAGGCGTACATCTGGGCAGCGTCCCCTCAGCACCTGGCTGCAGCAGACAGGAGGCAGTTTGAGGCGCAGGCGGTTCGGCCGGCCGCCCGCCCGGCCGATGGCTCGGCTGGAGACGGAGCCCTGAGCGACTGCAGCTGATCTGCCATCAGTCCCTCTGAATCCCCGATGAGGCGAAAAACAATATGCTCCAACAGCTGGGTATTTATGGAATATGCTTACTCATCATCACTGAGAGCCCCATGAGGAGGATAAGATTCAGGTTTAATTGTGTATGCCAAACAGGAAGTGGAATTCTCACTCAAAATCTTATTAGAGCTGACATGAATAAAAGCACGAGCCAAGTCTGTTTAGCACATTACCAGAGTCGCCTTTGTCAGCTCTGCTGCATGGTTTTAACGTCTTAGCCGGCCCTTTTTCAGCGTCACAGGAAGTAAGGAAGACTGGACCAGGAAGCTGGGAAGCAGCTGATGTTCCTTCTTCTGCAGAGAAGAAGGAACATCAGCTGGTATTTTTCTGGAGACATGACGTGCTAAGTGACTGCTGGTGGCACTGGAGCCCTGCAGGGATACAGTAACAGGGGAGAGACGGACCTGGACAAGACAACTGATCTGCCGACAGCATTCACTGACGGTGACCTTGCTGTCTGTGTCACTTTGAAGGATGACCTTCCTGGGCAAGCAGCCGAGGGCAGTGTGTGTCGAACAAGGAGCATTAACAGAGGTCAGGGGGGAGCTGGCTGGCTAAGAATACGGGGCAGAGGGTGCTGCACCATGGCAACCGACATGGAACTGGGAAAATGAAAAGTATCTTAGACAGCCTCCCCCAAAAGGTGGCAAACATCTTTAAACAGCATCCACAGCTTAAATGTAAAGATTTTGTTTTCTCCACCTCATCTGCACCTTTTTGCTCTGCAGAAAATGCAACTGTATTCAGTCTTTGGCACTGATTGCATGACTCGCTGTGTATCATCAGAGTCCCTCCATATTTATTTTAATTATTTCCAGACTTGGATGTCTAGATTTTTTTCCCCCCCAATTTTTATTCTGAAATTTAAAGAAAGAGTACAAAACACAGACTTTAAGAGTGCTTCAGCAGTAGTCGGTTTTTGTACATCTTAGGTTTTTTGGAGTCTTCTAGGCTGTTGTACAAACTTTTAGGCATCTGGACTAAGTTTGATCAGCTCAGTTTCAAAATCTACATTTCCTGGACATGTAAGGACCTGGTATGTAATGACTGGAGTTTTCTGCACTGCAAAAAAGACTTCAGGCTTTTAGACCTTGTTTTCTGTGTTCCAAGATTATCATGCTTTTAGCTTCAATCCATCTTTCCAATAACTGTCAAGCTTCCTTTTCTCTTCATATATGTATAATTTTCTCTAAGATAGCTTTTTTTTTTCATGGGTAGTAAAAAACTACAAACACTGCATCTTATTGCTATATGTCAACAACAGCTTTCTATTTGCCAGTCTTCCACCAAGACAAGAAAAATAAATTTGTAATTGTTACTCAGTTAACAGATTCTCCTGCACAAACTGTGGATCGCTGCAGCTCCTCCAGATTCTTGTCTGTTTACTTAATTAATGCTCCTCATCCAGCCTGTCAGTCTAGATGGATGTCTGAATTTTGTGTTTATAGTTTTAGGAAAATGTCCACTGTGTGTTAACTTTGAAAAGCAACAGCAAAGAAGAAAAAAACAATAAATTCTGATGGTATCCTACAGACACAGTTTAAATTTTATTCACCATGAGCAACCAGGTTTTTGCCCGGAAAGGTTAGGTCATTGCCTTCTTCACAACATCCCCACTAATGCCTCTCAGGTAGATCTGGATATGTCGTCTTTTCACTGTAACAATAGTGGAAATGTCAGAACATGGACTGTTGCAGTGTGAACTCTCCAGTAGCCTCTTCCACCAGCCTGTAAAACGCTCTCAGCAGGACAGAGGCCCCACATGTTGCTGATCTTCTTGTCTTTTGGACTGAAACCTGATGTGTACTAAGGTCAGAGATGACAACTTGGGTTTGAGACTCTGACTTGAGTCACCTTTAAGTTGCAAAACTAAAAAACTTCAGGCTCGACTCAGACTTGACTCTAACCACCAGTTTTTATGTACATGATGTAATGAAGAGTGAAAGGAAGCCGGTATGTGGCCTAGTAGTTAATATTAAATATGTAGCTAGCTAACTAAATATTTACCTTCAAACTAAATATTTAGTCAACAGACAAATTGGATCTAAATATTTAGTTGGTAAACAAAATATTTAGCTTGATAAATATATGTTTGAAACTTTGCCATTTAGAAATTAGTGAATGAACGTTTTTGACAAATGAATCCCCCATTGCCTTTTCTTATGAGAAGCTAAATAACCCAAATCATTGCTGTTAATTTTTGACTGTTGTTTTACAAACAGCAGTCCACTGTAACTTCATAATAATAAATGTCTGTCTAACGAAACGCTGGGTTAAATAACTTTGGTTCATTTCAGGACAAAATAAATGTAACTTACTTCCAACGTTCTCTTGCTGCTAATCTAGCTGCAATGTTACAGCTGGAAACATCCAAATAGAAACAATTCCTATTCCATTCATTCAGAAGTTTAACACTCATTTATCTAAACTTTGCCCTATTCGTTAAATGCATATTTATGATGCAAAATGGAGAACAAAGGCTTAAAATGTGGATTTAGAAAATAATTTTCCGTTAGCATCGTCTGATCAGTGAGGAGAAACCACCCTCCAACCCAGATTTAGTGTGATATATAATAAAGAAATGGACAATATGGGATAAACAACTAGTAACTCAGTCATTACAAACACTAAAAAGCAGAAATTCAACATTAGCAGCTTTTAATCCCTTTACATTAATTTTCTTAAAGAATTCATGTCCATTTACATCCCAAATGGGGTAAATATTACATTAGATATATTTAGCAATAACTACTAGATTTAAATGAATATTATCTGATATGAAGCTAATAATCAATGTGTATTATCAATAGGACTCCAGGTAGAGAGGATCTGGATGTTGTGAATTTAATGTGAAGATGTTGATGTCAGACACTGGAGACTTAGATTTGTGAACATCTCTGACTGAAATGTGTCGTGGACTCTTGATTGTTTTTTGTATTTGAAGGAGTTTGTGGGAACAAGTTAAAACTTAAAATCCCTGATAGTTTGGAAAGTGGCTTGCCTGCAGCTGCTACAGCTTCAAAATAATGTTTCACTTTCTTTTCTGTTTGTGTTTTCACCTCCTGATAATAAAAAAGCTTCCTTCAAAGTAACATTTTAAAGAAACATGAGTTGAAAAGTGTAGAAATGGATAATAGTTGTTATTTTTACACCTCAGTATTTCATTTAGCTCCTGGTTCAGTGTTCTTTGGAGCTCACAGTGTTTTCCTCTCAGGGAGCGAAATTTACGAGTGAAGAAAAAATACTTGGGATTAATTCCTGTGCAGGCACTATGCTGTGCTTTAAACCTCAGTACCTCTGTTTCTTTTCTATTAAGATAGCGACAGTTGGCTTCCATCCAGCCGGTGCTACCAGGCAACCAACCCAATTTCATAACAATGTTCTCCTGTTCTCCTATAGACTGCAGTCACCCTTTGCTCTATTTCAGGCTGTTACATAAACTCAGTAAAGGATTTACTATGATTCAATGTTTCTATTTTAATGTAAAGCTTCCTTCTTGGATTTGTAAAATGTCAGACAAAAGATTTATTAGGAGCCTTGTGAGTGAATGGATCTGTCTTCTGGTCGGCTGTCTTTATCTCTCCTGCTGCATCCTTTCCTCCTCCCTTCCTGCTCAGCGTGTTACAAGAGGCTTTATTGTCAAGCCGAAACCCTAAACCTTCCCGAGTCTTTCAGGGGGGTGATCGAGATTCTGATGCCGTCACGTAATCTTCTGCCTGCTGTGGTCGCACTCTTGTTCGCCTTTCGGTTACACAGTGATGGCCTTTGAAGATTCAGTTACTTGTCTGAAGAAAAGCTATTGTGTTGTTCCCTGGTTTACTTACAGTAGATGGAAAATAAGAAAGATGTTTTAAGGCTGACTGCCAAAACTATCCAAACAGTTCAAATTAAATACAGTGCAGTTCAAATATATTTGTTAAATAAGTATTTTTCACTGGTTTAAATAATAATTGAACAATAATATAGTTATTTTGTGATCAGGTAAGTAAAAAATGTTAGCTTTCTCATTGATTAATATTCTAACTAACTCATCCATTTAAATAGTTTAATGGTTGCTGAAGCCTTTTGTAAATAGCATTATGTGGATAATTATTTAGTTATTAAGGTTAGCAAGAAACTGATGAAATAGTTTCCTATTTAAATTGTCAGTTTCTTAGATATGAATTTACTATTTCATAATGTGTCAAGTTGCTCAGAGCTGCAGCAAGTCTTAGTGGAATATGTTTTATTTTTTATAATTTTTTGTTAATACTTCTGTCTCAGAACATTTTCCTACACTGTGGGGTCCCTCAAGGCTCAATTTTAGGTCCTGTCCTTTAGAATCCATATACCCCATAAAACAACATTAGCTTTTCCAGGGACAGCAAGCAAACTCCATGCAGAAAGACCCAGGCTAGGATTCAAACCCAGGACCTTCCTGCTGCAAGGCAGCAGTTCTAACTGTGCATATGTACTGCCATACATTGTGAACAATTATTTTAACACATATTTTATTTTTGCTTTTGACTCTATTTATTCGTAGACACATTTTAATGTTCATATTTTTAATATTTCTATTATATTTGTTTTAAATGAGTTCTCATTATGATTTTGCTGGAAGCTGCCATTTTTTTAAAATTATTTTAGACCAATGGTAATACTGTTAAAAAAAGGATAATTTTGAAGAACTTATGCAATTCTGTCTTATACACCAAGTCCTGTGAATGACACACATTAATCGGAGCCTAAATAAATAAATAAACCTAAAATGCCCTTAAGAATAAAATTGTAGATGACAGCAGCATGACACCAAGCTCTATCCCGCCAGGCTCATAATGTGTGCAACTCATGGCAGAGATTAAATGAACATGTCTTGAGAAATCCTCATCACCCACAGAGTGCATTCAGTCAGGCTGCCACGTTAGATATCACACAGAGTGCAGTTTGAAGAGCTGGGAATTAAACCTTCAAATTCAAGCACTGACCTTTACTTCCAAGTCTACAAGAGCAACTGTTATTGTCAACATGTGTAATTCCTCGCTTTGGGTGCCAGCGTTCTGGCTGTGATTTCCAAATCAATGAGCATATATTAGTGTAAAATCCCCCAGCACTCGGGGCTTTGCTCATGATGGAAGAATGAATAGGGAGGAAACAAGGACACCTCATGGGGCCCCACACTGCCCAACTGGTCTCGCTGGTTGCAACCTGGAGCACTGCCATACATGTACACAGAGGATTATGTTGCAGTGGCTCTAATAAAAGAAAAACAAAATTATGTTTTACCGGCTGCTACTGTTTTATTTACATTTCTCTAAATAAAAATATACATTTCAAATCATGCGTTTAATATCCTCTGTTGGCTGTGGCTTTAAATGTTGTTAAAACTGAATAATCTTAATGATGTTAATTTGTTTGACCCAACGATCATGTTACCAGAACCAATAATGCAGATGATCTCAGGCTATCATACAACAGGTCTTGAAGCTCAGTTCCCAGTTTTTCCTGAAACAGAATTTCATTTTCCAAGGCTAATTAAATGCGACTGCAATCAGATTTCAGTGTGAACGGTTTACGACCCCAGAGCAGAAGAAGAGCGTCACACAGCAAGGCTCCGTTTACCGTCAACTATGGATCGATTTGAAGGGGAATATCAGGCAGATTCCACTTTTTTGTCCTTAAATACATTGTTTGTGTACTGTAAGGGTCAAGGAATGGAAAAATAGATTTATTCTCTCCCGCTGCTGCGTATATCTATATATTGTTTTGGGTTATATTTTTCAGTTTGTTAATTTTTCTCTATTCGACATAACGGTTTTCTTGTCTATGACGTCACCGCATTTGCTAAACAAGGTCCAAATTTCCGGTTTATCAGTTTTGTGTATCCGCCATTTTTCTTCCCTTTTTTGTAGTCCAAGTTCAGTTTGGCAGAAGTTGCAAGTCAACGATTCAAAGGTGTTCGGTTGTAGCGTGAGTTAACGTCCTTACATCGAAGTTTCTGGTTAAACTTCATTTTTTCTCAGGAATGTTCCCGCATCAGCGGGGAACGTCCGTTTTTGGACCACCGGTTCTGCTTTGTCCGCCGGTATCAGGAGGGATTTTCCGAAAGGCTTCGTCTGATTGAGGCGCCAGTTTCTTCTCTCTGTGGAAAGGAGGGAGACAGCAAACCGGTGAGCTGCTAATGACAACAAAGCTAATTTCAGACATGAATGTTGTGTTGATAATAATGGCGTCCTGGCCGTTGGTTTGATAGCGGTGAGCCGAACAAGCTTCTGTTAGCGCTGTGTGCTAGCTGTTAGCTTCCTCCTTGATGATACAACTACTGCAGGTTTTGAATATAATTACCTGGCTATTCTTTTTGCCATTCTTTTGACACAACGAAGCTGAAGTTGGCTTCTGATTGCTGCTTCCGATTCGGGAAATGGCTAAAGGGCGATTCCACCAAATGTTTGGTACCTTTAGTATCTTTAAGCTACTCTAGTTTAAAAAAAAACTACAAGACCTAGACTCTTCAAACTTGACTAGATTATTGTCAACTAATAGCAGAATATTTCAAACCCAGTTTGTAATTTTTGAAACATTTATTTGACTTGTGAAACTTCAATAAAGGGCAATTTCACCTAATTTTTCCAACTACCTTCAGTATATTTTATGAGAGAAAACAAAAAGCTAAAACTGGATATAACAGCAAAATAATTGAACTTTCAGAGGAGTTCAGTTCTTATGTGGTCCAGATCAAAAAGAAGACTGAAATCGTCCTTTACTGAGGTTTCACAATTCAAATAAAGGTTTCATTCATCCATCCATCCATTTTCTGACACCCTTGTCCCTAGTGGGGTCGGGAGGTGCTGCTCCCTCTCCAGCTACATTCCGGGCAAGAGGCGGGGTTCACCCTGGACAGGTCGCCAGTCTGTCGCAGGGCAACACAGAGACAGACAGGACAAACAACCATGCACACACCTAGGGAGAATTTAGAAAGACCGCTTAACCTGACAGTCATGTTTTTGGACTGTGGGAGGAAGCCGGAGTACCCAGAGAGAACCCACCATGCACATGGAGAACATGCAAACTCCGAGCAGAAAGACCCCGGGCCGGGAATCGAACCAAAGACCTTCTTGCTGCAAGGCATAAAGGTTTCACAAATCACAAATTTGGTTTAAAATATTCTGCTATTATTTAACATTAATCTGGTCCGTGTTTGAAGAGTCTAGGTGTTGTAGTTTTTTTTTTTTAAACTAGAGTAGATTAAAGGTAGCAAAGATTTTAATGGAATCACCCTTCAGCCATTTCCGAAGCTGCAATCGGAAACCAACTTCAGTTTCTTGGAAACACGTGACCCAAATGCATTCTGTGATGTTCTTGAAGCTCCTGCTAACTCCTTAATTATGTTCAGGCTTTGTTTACTTCATTCATATTGTGGTAGCATTAATATTTTATTGGGTATCTCACATGCATGTGCTCTGGGTCAGACTCTGGCTCCAACATATAAGGTTAATGGACAAGTCTTCTGTTGTTGACATCTTTAATAAACTTGGGAATAAAAAGTTTTTCTGCCGGTAGACAATCAAATCGCTGTTATCAAACTAGAAAAATGGCTCGAGGGAGTGGAGTGGAACGCTGGGTCACCTGGAGGAGGCGCGGCGGGAAATGTCTGTTCACATTTAAGAAGACCGCAGCAAAACAAGTTACTCTAAAACTAGAACAGATGACTCTGTGGAGCTACAATAACCAGGAAACCAGACCAAAGCATTGCTGTTCTACTTCATATAAACCATAAGTGAATGCTTTACATGTGAAAATGAAAGATTTAAAAGCATGATATATCCACTTTAAAGCTTATTTAGCAGTTGGAGTCAACATTGTTGAGTTTGGCTTCTATCAGTGCAGAATTATGACGATGTCTCACATCAGTAACGTAAAAGTCAGATGAAATGCGACATGGCCGTTCAGACTGCGGTCAGATCTGATATCGCTCCATATATGGAGATGGCACAAATCAGACTTTTTTGGATTTAAAATATTGGAATTGGGCTGTTGAAACTGCTGTATTTAAAATTAATCACAATATAATGCAGTGTTCATATTTTCATATCATGCATATTTGTACCCCACAGACTTTACAGAAATGTAACAAACAGGAACATGAATGAATAAAACTTAGGACTGACAGACATTTGAATAATTCAGATGCTGAACATGGCAGGTTGCTTTTTCTAAAAGCACTCAGCAGAGCACAGTGGAGTCCCAGTATATGACCGCATCAGGAAGTCGGCTCAACGTGTTTATGTAAAGAGAAAAACACAGTTAATTGGCAACGTAATGACCCCTGAGACGACAAATGCAAAAGCAGAGTTGCCAAAGTTATCTTTTCTACTGTTTCCCATTAAAGGCGTACATATTTAAAGCACCAACACAAGAACGTTCCGCATGAGGCAAACTAAGCAGATTGCACAGCTGATAATAACACAGTTACTTGTCTGGCCTGCGGGAGAGAAAATTTGATGGTTTTAGCAGTTTACTGCAGGGACATATGATTAAGTCATCAAAGTTTGAGAAGTTGGTACAAGAACTTTGTGTTCCCATAGATGTGTTAGAACAGAACCTCATGAACAGTAGTTAGGAGTACATTATCCCACCAACTTCCCTTCTGTTGGGAGATGAAAGCCCTCTATCACTATTTTGTGTCCACTGCCTATGGTCCTCAGGGCTGGTCGTGTACTCAGCAGCCTCGGTTTCCCCTTGTCCAGTGCGACACCCATCTTATCCCATTACTGTTTGCGACTCCCTACAGTCGGGAGGAAAAAAAGTGTGCATAAATAATGTATTCCTCGGGTGTATCCACCCCCAGATCAATGGCAATACAAAGACCATCTACAAAGACGGTTGGCTCAAGGCCATATTTGATCACTTCCACTGTGCACCATCACTTCTCCCTTTTTTGTCAGCCCGCTGAGACTCAATTATTTCCAAGTGTTTGTAAGCTATTGTTGAAAGAACACGAAGTGAATATTTAAAGTTGGTGAGGGGGAGAAAATCTTTGATGAGACAAGCAGATGGAGGGTAATGTGAACTGTTGAACACAGAGAGAGAGAAGAAAAATGAGGAACATTTATTATCTTCTGCTGCATTCCATTTCTTTGGAGTATAATGCAACATTGCAAAATATTCCACCGTAAGGAAGAATTTGAAGTGAACTGGATCAGTTCACAATGTAGAAGTTTGGCAAATTATTTATTTACCAGAAACCGTTTCTCATTCTGCAGCGTAGCAACAACAACAGAAGTCACCTAATTAGTAAACAGATTCCTCCTGAGTGTAATTTAACCTGAGTATTCTGCAACTGGTCTGTGAAGCAACAGAGGTTTGTTAGACGAAATTAGAGAAGAAACAACATTAGGAAGACCAAGGAACACAACAATACATAACTATTGTCTCATCCACCGTTATTACTGGAGAAAAACACTATTTTAGCACGATTTGTGACTTATTGCAATTACAGTATTAAGTAGTAAGTTAATTTTAAAGCGCTGTATTACATAAAGCACCGTTAAGCAATACAAATTATAAAATCAAGCATAAGAAGCACAGTTAAATAATGACATAAAAGTTTGGGAAATCAAGAGTTTTCAGTTGGTTTTTAAAAACCTCCACAGTCAGCAAAACGAAGCTGCAGGGGCAAAATGTTCAGTTAGAGGTGAAGCTGCACTTCCATTAAAGATGTCTGCAAAAATATGGCCATATTCTGCTGATTTAAAACACAATTTCATAAGTGCTGTTTCCATTAAATAAGATATGAAATAATAAAAAAAATATACAAATAATACTTTATTTGTGTAACGATAACAACTGGATATCATCAGCATGGATGTGATGTGGTAAATGTTAAACTCTGATGATTGGCCTGTTTTAATGCATAAAAGCACCAATAAATTCATTTATTTAAATATGACTGAATGCAGGTGAATGCAGTGCCTGTTGTGCGTTCAGGTGTAAAGTTCCCTTTTATGAGAAGGTTTACCAGATCAATGCAGTTGTTTATATGGTGAAGTTGAAGTGAGTGCAGCTCACCATGACATCAATTAAAACCGCTATATTCTTGACCTTGACATTAATGACTTTCCTCTGAATGTAAGCACATTGAATAAAGGCTCATGTTCATTAAAATGATTAGGTGCTTTAATTTTATTTTTCACAGGGCTGGAAAATTACAGCATATTTTTCTTGTCCCCAACAATGTCCATGAACTTTAGACAATTGAACTCTCAGACAATCTGGAATATTCAGAGTATTTGATGAGTTGGAGACCACCCAGTTGCATAAATATAGCAGATTTACAGATGCCTGAGGCTTTTCACACTGCATCTTGCCAAATATTGCATCCAAAAAGTCCCTTGAAACTGTGATATTGCGACTTAGACTGGGGTTTGATATTTTATGCAACTTCAGGTGAAAATGAGCAGAGAAGCTTCAACTGCAATCTGTTGCACACCTTACTTTTCTTGCAGATGATGAGAAATGTAACTGGCTGAAAGAACAGCACAGATTTTATTAATTTACATGAAATGTTTTTGTTTAGATTTTTGTTTGAAAAAACTCTCTGAAACCATAAAATCCTTTTCATAAAACTTTAAAATAATTCCATCCTCATAAAGTTTAAGAGCCTTCCAACAGTATTTTAGTTGTGAAGGAGGTTCTGTCATATTACTGTCCTCTAAAGTTCCTTCAAGAAATCACCAGAATGGCTGCGGCTGTCTCTTTTTTTTTTTTTTTTTTTTTTTTTTTTTCCATTTTTTTCTCCGAAGAGTTTTTGCGGCGCTAGTGGCTAGTATTTTTTGTGACAGTAGGTTGACAGGAAGGGGGGGAAGGAGAGGGGGGAGACATGTAGCAAAGGTCGCCGGGACTGGGAGTCGAACCTGCGACGTCCGCGTCGAGGACCCCCTCCAAACATGGGGCGTGCTAAACCCCTGCGCCACCACAGCATGCCCCTGCGGCTGTCTTTTTAATCACAGAAGAACATTTTCCTCACATATTCCTAACCCGGATGGATGGGCTCACAATCCAATATTTCTGATGTGGAATTCCATTCAATTAATCCCGTCATTTATTTATTGCTCTATTTCCATCAGACTAATAATTGATGATGCATCCAATGGGCAAGGCACCTTCTCTGAGTCTGCCACAGGTAATGAGTATTTGTGTGAAGGGCAAAGCACTAAAATTAGATCAAAGGTCTGCACTCCATAGGCATCAAACGATGGGCAGAAGTCGTGGGTATAGCAATGCCTGCACAGTTACTCAGATGTCAAAGCACTGGTAATGACTGGATCTGCTTAAGGAGACGTCTTTGATGTGCAGATCCCAGCTGAGAAAATCTTGGTTTTATCAGTCTAATTTGTATTCCTGTCAATATTGGAGGGATTAAAGCTGTGTAGCTGATTAGCAAACAGTCGTGTGTTTTCAGAATCATTGTTAAATCCTTACCCTGTAGCTCTACACAGAGACGCCGTCTTCAACAAGTATTCTGTGGACTTAGGTCTTGGGTTTTACCTGTAGAAGCTAAACATTACATGTCTTACTGGGTTAATAGGATACAAGCAGGGTAGTAGAAATTGTAATTGTGCTTCTTGAACTTTCAACTGAAATAAAAAGTACTTTAATCCTTGTGGAAAGAACAAAGAGTGATAAATGCTTGATAGGAAGAGAGGAAGGAAAGTGAGCAATTTCCATTTTGCCAAGAAGGAACTTAGGAAACATGTTACTGTGATACTGCTGCTGAATGTTGTGATGAAAGTGTTACTTTTAACTGCTGTGCAACGTTAGGTTTCTGTACCACCGTTAGTAATAGTGCCTCTGTGAGCGTGCACAGGAGTGTGTCTAAATAGTGTGTACACAGCGGCAGTGTGTATGACCAAACAGGATAGTTGAGTTCTGCTTCAAGTCATTTTACACAACCAACACTCTGCTGTGGTTGTGTAAAACCACAGCAGTGGTTTTACACAACCACTGTGTGGTTGTGTAAAACCACACAGTGGTTTTACACAACAGGGATTGAACAACAATCCCTGTTGTTCAATCCAGGGAACAACAGGGATTGTTGTTCCCTGATTGCAGGGAACAACAATCAACCCGCCTGGTTGCCGTTCACTAAGGTTTTTCTATGGAACATAACTCCAAATTATTCACATAAAATTTGCCTTATTAGTGATTTTTCCATAGAGAACATCTAAAAAACAGCTTGGGAAGCTGAAATGCCAAGACGCAGTGCTATTGGCTGAGAGTCGTCCATTCTCTCCTTGCAAGACAGTTGATAAGGCAGACTGCAGAGGTTAGTTAAGGTGGTTTCCACTGTGCATATTAAGGTATATTTGATGTTTGAGCTATTAAATAATGTAGTTCTAAGCATTTCTAGAGGGGTGTCATGTATTTGTGTATTCATGCATTGTAGATATTTCAACTGTAGTTGCTGGAAATATCTACAATACATGGTGACTGTAGTTGCTGTAAACTCCGGGGATCCTCTGTACACATGGTGCAGCTCACATCATGTGATTTTATTATGGATAATGTGTGTGGCTCCATGTCAGCGCAGCGGGACAGAGCAATAGTTAACGTGACCACTCTTCTTAGTTATCCGCCGTTAAAACATGGTTCTTTTAGTCAACCGTTGTTCAGTTTTTAATGTTTTAGTTCTGGAACCAGAGGCCAGATGGAAGCCTGAAATTAAATGCTTACTATATATTTAACAAAGTAAATCACCAGTAAATAAGATGTTTTTTTTTTTTCTCAGAAATTAACATTATATATTCTAACACATTCAGTGCTATACCCACAGAAACAAATGACATAGCAAAGAAATGAAACAATTCACACAGTTTCTGGTTTATTGAAGTGAAGACTAGTTATTCTTAACCTTGAATGATACCTGACATCCAGATGTTGTTTACAATACTGCAACATGATAATAGGGAGTAAATTAATAATTTTGTTTTCTAACAGTATGCATTTGTTGAATATATATTACAGACAGCTGGATTTGAAAATGTGATGATTACACATTGACAAACAATCCAGACAATCATTGAAAATTTGTCCCGGCCTGTCAGGTGATGAGGATGATTCTGGCTCCTATATATGGGAAACTTAATTAGGAAAGTCTTTGAGGCTGGAGGAAGCGTTTACTCCTGTCACTGCTGTCTCATGAGGTGGAGCAAATGTCTCAGTAATGAACCGAACCTCTCAACACTGAGATCTAGAAATGTGTCATATGATCCACAGACTCCCTGAACACAGCACTCCTTCACCATCTTTAACTCTCTGAAAAAAGAAGCTCCAGATTGATTATAAATAAAACGTGACTCTATCAGCAAGTCTTCTAAACATTTCTGAATATAAAGCATCAAAGTTATTGTGAAAGTATTTTTCAAAGCTTATGATTCCTTATTGATGCTGAGCTCAGATAACCTTGTGTGTTCTACTTTGAAGAGGAAGGGGCTTTACTTCATTAGATGTAAAGTAGGTCAGTGTCACTGCAGGAACAAGATGCAGTAGATGGTGTGTACTCATGCCAGGGAGAACAACTCCATATTCTACCATATCTGAGCCTAATACAGGCGGCATCTCTAATGATTTTGATCAGACATTGATCCTGACATTTTAAATGTTTTCATTTTTATGTCGTCTATATTGCAATAAAATGTTTACGACGTCAGTTTCTCATCATGTTGACCACTGCAGTTTTCTTTGTTTGTTGATCTTTGTAGAAATCAGATACTATTTTCCATTTTTACTTTGAGGTCTTACTTTCCCATTGGGAATATTCAGTTTTCCTTCTTTGGACAAACGTAAAAGTATTTGTGTACTTTTTAACAGTTAAAAGTAACAAACATTGACATCTGAATAAAAAAGATGTTGCAGGTTCTTAAATAGAAACAGCAGTTTTGAATATTTTATGCATCAAAGCATTTGTCCCAAGCATTGACCTGATTTTTTCTAATCTTAAAATAAAAACATGCTGTTTGGTTTTGTGATTAAAACCAAACAAAAACTAAAACATGGTAGTTTTAGTTTTTGATGCACTTAATGACAGGTAAAGAAGTCAGATATTTCATTATTTAGACCACAGTCCACTGGTCAGGTTTCATCAAGCTCTACTTCATTTTAGATTCTTGTTAATATGCGTTTTTTTTCTTGAATTTCATTGAGTTTAGTATGTAGACAGAGTAGATGTGTTAATATTTCTTTGCTTTGTTTTATGCTTTTGGTGCTTTTCAGTCAACAGCAGTAATTAGAAATGCAAAGCAAACAAATATCACCGGCTGTTTTTACTGGCAAAGCATTCAGTTGAAAGGTAATTACAGTATCTGCATTTCTTCAGATGTTTAAGGTAGTTTTTATTTCAGAACATGATATTCATTTTTAGAGCTTCAGTTTAGGTTTTTAGGCTTCCTGAAGGTTTTTTGTTTTAGTTTTTCAGCCTTTTAATGAGTCCTGACCTGAAAACCCGTGCTTGCATGTTTGGAACTGAATGTTCTTGTTTAGCTGTGTGGTGGTGGGAGTTATACCAGCTGTGGAACTAACAACACAGGGAGCTCATGCAATGCAGCAGGATGCTCCTGCAGACTGTTCCAATATGTATGCTCCACAGCTGAGCTCTGAGTGGATACCCTTGGGTTTCAAGGGCTTATTCCAAAGATCCTCTGTGGGTTGTATTAGACTGTCTGTCTGACCCTCTAAAGGAGGAACTTTGATCTCTCTGCCACCCTGGGAGGTGGCGACATTTTGCTCCCTTCAATCTTTTGAAGCGTTTTTTTCCCCTTCTTTCCAGCCTTCTGAAATTAGATTGGAGAACAGTAACAAATATGATGAAAAAGTTCATGGCACATGTTCAGTTTGTGGAAAATGTGTTTTCATGTCCTTGGTAGTTTCCCTTTGAGTCTGATGTTTACATAAAATCAGCATCCCTGGAACAGTGTTGCTGAAGGAAAGGACCTGCAGAACACATTTGACCCGTGAAACTGAAACCAGTTCGGGTGAGGACAGGATAATGATTTTTCAATAAGATAGCTCTCAGCACCAGTCTGCCCTGCAGAATTGGAATATAATGTAGTGCAATTTCAACCAGATAAACAACTATCAGTTCAACTGATAAAGTTGTAATCAGGACAATATTCTATGCTGGCTGTAAGATTATTCACATTTAATTAAAGAAAGTATTTTCTCAGTTGATTATGAATTAAACAATAAGACGATAATGCGATGTTTTGATAGTCAAGACATCTAAAATGGAAATGGTGCAGACCCCCTGTGATTGGTCATCTGAGCTGCATTCTTGCGGTTATTTACAGGAAATTATATAGCTAATGCAGCCAATGTCCATTTCTGCAGAAGCAACCTCACATTAAGAAGCTACTGAGTGCTCATTGAGGATGTTATGATGGGAGAGATATAATGCAGGAAGTCCGTTCTAACAGGACCAGTTTAAATGTGGTATAAATGTTTCAGACGGCGTGTAAAGCAGCTTGGCATGAGAATAAATGTTTCAGCATCGACTTAAGAACAACAGCCTTCTCCAGCAGGAAGCAGATCATTGCTATTATGTTTACTAATTTGTATTGAAAGTGGGGCAGACAGAGGTAGGTGGCCGTAGGAAAGCAATGCATTGTGACCAAGCAAACTGAGCAGAAGGAGCAGCTTACTGTAGAACAGAAAATTATATTTAGACAGTGCTAATTGAGATGCCACTTACATTCTAGTGGACATATTATTTCTAATGGGCAATGAAGGCTTGTTAGCTAAACCTAGCATATTAGCTCATGTAAGCATAAAACCCAAATGGAGAATAATAAATATTGTTTCTATCAATACTAAAATGGCATTGTGAGCACATAGCTTGTTTCCTTGTTGGATTCTGCAGAGATATTGGAAAAGACTCTGTGTGAAAGGACTGAGCCTTGAAAAAGACCAATAAGTGGTCAGGTTTAGTTAAAAGTTCTAAAAGTAATTATTTTTAATTGACATATTTCTGTATTTTAAGGAATTCCCAGCAGTAACAGATAGATCTTAAAAATTCCAATAAAGTAGATTCATAATTCAGAGCAATAAATTTAAGACTTGGAATAAATGTTCTTTGGTAATGATTGGATTTGATCTGATTAGTTTGAGCAGACCTTCACAAACATCTCAAATAACAGAAAAAATGATGGAATTTCCAATGCAAATATGGCTGTTACATTATTCCCAATTCTTTTTTTAATATCCTAATTTACTTTGTGGACTAATTTGCATAGATGGATAGATAAGTGGATAATATGTTAGCAGATGCTTTCACACACCAGAACACTTTAATGATCATGGATTTGGATGATGAAGAGAACAAATTCCTAATCCTTTTGGATCTGATTTTATGTTTGACCCCACCATTTTATTTATCCATAAATAAATGATATTTAAAATTTTTGAAATGGTTTGGACCTAGCTTTGTGGTGCTGTACATGCCTTTCCCATGTGCTCACATGGATTGTCCTGTGAAGTGAGCAATTAAAAATCAGCGCGTGGGCATGAGTTTCCATTCCAGGCCAGATTGACTGAACCATGCTCATAATTACATGCATTTTTAAAATTATTTTTATGCCTCGGCTCATTTCATGATTTATTACCTTAACACAGCTGTCAGAATTTAGGCTTCAGTGATTTGGTCCTAAATGGGATTGCTATTAAAATGCAAGTGCCATGTCACACAACAGCCTAGTTGTTGAACTGGATCTCGTGTTGCTTAGCAGAAACCAGCATTACAATAAACAGCCGTTTGTTTGTCGAGTAAAAATATGTGGTTATGAATGGATTAGATCACAAGCCAGGGTCATAACACTACGATCGGTTTCTTAGCCTGAGATCACCATGCATTATCTTTAAAAAGTGACTGCTCAATCCAAACACTGCCATGAATAAGTTATTAATATATTACAATCTGATGTTTACAGAGGCATGTCCGCTCTTGTTGGACCATTATATGTTCATGGCTCAGTATTACTCAGAAGTGCTCTTATGTAACCTTGTGTTTGTCTTACATAAATCAGGATATTTCTAAAGCTGAAACTAATTCTGATTGTATAGTAAAGAGATCCAAAACAATGCAGACTAATGTTTACTGTTAAGAATCTTTATCAAACTCAAGAGGGCTTTTCCTGTAGAGTTTTGTGTCTGAATCAATGTAGAAAGTGTGCAAATAAGCCTGTTAGGAAAACACATCACAGGACCTTTAAAGTTACAGTGCACCATGTTTTCATTTCAGATGTTGGTCTGAAAGATATTTCTCCTGGCCTCATAAAAACAAGGATAGATTTTAGCAGATTTTTTGGGGGGGAAATCTAAGAATCCTTATTTCTTGTTTCCATAAACGGTTCCCTGAATCAGAAATTGCTTTTAAGGAAATTGTTACCAATGCAAAGTATTCCACTCCAAGGCTGACTTATCCACATTGCAATGTTTTGCTTCTATTATATTTATCATTATTTAGTTTTATTGCATGGAAAAACGATTCCTCGAGTGATTCGAGTACCTTGATTATTAAAATTCCTCGAGGAAATTTGATCTGCCTCGAAGCTTGGTTAAATTATATTTTATTTAGCGCACCGTGTTCCGGCCGGGTTATTACTTGCGTTGCGCGGAGCTCTCACTTCCGCCTGAGTTGTTGATGGAAGCTAAGTGTTAGCAGCATAACGTTTTCATGTTCGGCCTGGGAGGATTTTATTGATTGATGATAATGTCCGGGTCTTTGTCGTTTTTCGGGGGACAAATAAGCGTCCTTAAAATAACTGGCGCGGTGCCTGGAGTACGGCAGCTTTTCTCCTCACAGAGCTGCTGCCTGGTGGCGGTTCAGAGCGAACAGCGGGAACGAGCGCTGCAGGTGTATTTATACAGGTGAGCGGCTGCGCATTAGAAGATTAACGTAAGTGTAGCTTTACAGACGAACCGGATGTATTTCATATCGTCCCAGTCTCAACAAATGGGTGGCGGAGCTCATCGTGGCGGCACACAGCTGGTAGATGTTTCTGTGTGTGACGAACTAAGGTGTCAAATCCTGTCGCTAACATAAACACAAAAGCTATAAATGTTTTGGTCAAGGTGAGAGTTCATCTATTAAATTGACTGAAGATGAATACAAAAACGAAAAGCTGGAGTACAGACAGTTTTTGTAAGAGTGTTTGTGAGCCTGCCTCTTTATCATTGAATTGAGTATAATTCAGATTTTTGTATAACTTTTCTTCAGGTTAATTTGGAAAGTGAGCTATTGTTGTTACGAGTTTATTTTCTAAACTACAGGAAAGTTATTGTTAGGGAAGCTCAACTGTGAAAAATTGGACTGTTGATATGTGATAGAAATACTGCTGTTATGTTAGATTTACCAATGTTTTACTTTATCTTTTTTTTTTATCCGATTACTTGATTAATTGTAAGAATAATCAATAGATTACTCGATTACTAAAATATTCGTTTACAACTGCCCTATTTCTGTTGTCTCTTAGCATGTTTGAACATTAAGGAGTAATTCCCTCTATGTGTTGTGCAAATTACAAGCACTGTAAGAGAAGAGAACTATGTTAAATGGCTGGCTAATGATGCTAAGGCGAACATCCAAGTTTTCATTCTGGTGCTAAATTAGAGATTGATCTACTGTATTTTAAGAAAGGCAACATTTTACCATCTCTAGTCAAAATCTAAAGTTGAACTAGTTATATAGCTCAAAATGTAAGCTTGAATTCACACCAGCCGCTTTAATTGAATTCTAGTTTGTTTGCCTAAAAAGAACGGTTCGTTTTTGGAGGTGTGAAGTCAGATGCAAACCAAAAAGTGAACTCTAGTCCACCTAAATACTTAGATTCTCGTTTTGTTGAAGTGAACTCTGCTGCAGTTCAAATGCATGTTGATGCAAGTGAAGTGGAAAACACTCGAAAAGGAAGACTAGATAAATGTCCTTTCCCCAACTCTAACCCATTCTGGGTAAACATAGCCAAAACCAAAGTGAGAGTGTAACATCAGTGGGAGAAACGGCTCGGGGTTTTTTACCAAAGACAAAAGAGAAATCCTCCAACCACTATGTCTGACAGACGATGAGCAGGGAACAGGTTAGTCAAATGGTTTTTTCATTTAAAACAAACCCTTTAACACATTTGTACTGAACTCTACAGACATGTATTTATTTTAAAATGCACATACGTCTGTTTGAAGGAGTTTGTCTTTGCAGCAGTTATGCTGCGTTATGAAACTGCAGTATGGCACAGAAATGTTGGAGCAGCTGATCAACACCTTGGGGATCTTGTCTCTTGTGTCCTGTTTTGCTGGTATACATGCAAGTAGTGACCATGTGAAAAGGTGGCTGGTGTGCACTCAGTCGGATAAACAAGCTAGTACATGTTAGGAGTACAGAAACAACAAGGTCTGCCTAATTAGCTGTACAACAGAGCAGCGGTTCAATAAATGTCTTCTGTGAGACCAGACTGCCGTTACGGCCAAAAACCTAATGGTTCAGAGAGAGTGAGTGATTATTGGTGCCTGAGCCTTTGACAATGGAAACTTCAGAGTGGAGGCATCTAAAAGCCCTTTGCTTAGAGCACAGCTCCCAACAGTATGCATTAACTCCAGCAGCCTGTGGTTTAATATTACTGTGTGACCTGGTCATAGCATACCCAGGACCATGCATGCCATGGGTGAAAATGGAAAAGACATGCCATGTGGTTTCTAAATTGATTGAATGATAGTGCTTTGCTAGAGCTGTTCTATTACCTGACACAGGGAGCAGAAGTCGTCCTGTAGACGTTTTAAACCTGCAGGAAAAAGAGATTTATGTTGAATGTAAGGAGATTTGTCCCAGACTTTATTTTGGTTGCCTTTGATTTTCATTCACAAGCCTTTTATCCCACGTTGGTTTATCTTTGAGACACTGAAAACAGAAGGACTCTGTTATTTCCAAAGCTCTTCAGTCATTAAGCCCAGACCTTTTCCGCTGCTGAACGCTGCACGATGTTCTAATCTTCTAAATGAAACCCATGAGTTGATTTTCATGTTAATTAGTTTTAACATCAGAAAAGTGTGGAGTTTGAGAGGGTTCCTGTGATATTTCACCACACGTGGAGAACAGGCCCTACCTTCAGCTCCGCCCATCACACTGGCTCATCAGCAGCGCTCTTGTTGTTCCGGCTCATAAACCCTTTAAGACTGAAGAAACTGTGTGGACTTGGTGGAGATTCCTTTTGTGACTAAAACATGCTGAGTGCGTGGAACTTTCTTTTTTTTCTCAGTGTTTTGGTGGATTTTGTGGCTTTCTGTTAACGTTTTGGTTGCAGATGCATTATTGGTGTTTTGTTTGTGTGAATGAACAGTTTGGATCACTTTCAAATCTTGGAAAAAACAACAACTTTAAAACCAAAAAAAATAAAATAAGAGCCTAAATATAAACATTTCACCGAGGGTTCTTCTGGGGGCCCGGTTGTTCTGATATGTTTTATTTAAGAAAGTGAATTTATTTTATTTATTATTTCCTTAGCTGTGAGCCAGAATAATCTAAACTATGAATGAATGTTTGAAATAAACTACTCTGTATGGATTGAATCTGTGTACTGTTATAATGTTTGAATTATTTTAAATAAGTTATTTCTTATTATTTAGGAAGCCCTGTAATCGTCCAGAGGTCAGTTTGCTCTTTTGTTCCCTAAAAAGTTTCAGATGGAGACAGGAGGTCAGAGGACCACAATAAGCTACAGATAATTCTCCAAAAACATTAATTTACAATATTATTTAAACCTCAAATATATCCTTTGATCCTCACATGAAAATATGGAACATGTTGGATTTCCGTACAGGATGCTGTGGTGAGGCAGAAGGCCAGAAGCTCCTGGGAGGCTCTGCTGTGGCGTAGCGTCGATCCAGGCCCGCTCAGCTCCACCACAGTTTGGGTCTCCATAAATAACAAGAGGCAGACGGTGACAAACACAATGAGAAACTGAGGACAATATGGCAAGGAGGTTGAGAGCCTGAATAAGAAAGCGACAGTTGGTTAGGCCTGCAGACAAAAAGAGCCAAACACTGATTTGTTGTTGGGAACAGAGGCAGATTGGGTTTGAATAGTTGCACAACAATGAGAGCACAAAAAAACCAAAGCACTGCAGTTGAGAGATAAGCCTCCGTGTATAAAAGGTAAAGAAGAAAAAAAGCCAAGATGCTCCAAGGACCCAAAGCTAAAACACATGCATCAGGCTTTCCTATTTTCGTGCTTGCTCTGCAGGAAGTGACTCAGTAATCTTATAAGTTGCACACATAAAGAAGTAAAAGATTGAAAATGTATAACTTTAGAACACATTAGTTATAAAATACTGTTTTAATGTGATAAGTAGGCTCTGTTACAGTATATTCAGTATTATATTCTCATTAATTCGCCCCATTAATTGTTCGAGCTATGACTATATTCCATCGACTTCAATAGAAACAGAATGCTTTCTGACCAGGGCAATGTGTATTTAACTAATCTGCACTGTGCATTTCTGTAGGCTACAGAAGTGTGGTAATATTTAGCATATTTTATATTCTGTTGACATTTAAATTATAAATGAGTATGTGGGTAAAGCTGATTCTAAAACAGACTAGAATTCAGTCGTCAGATGAGAGGAATATAGATTTACATCTGTAGGTTTCCACTGGTGTAAAAATGTCATAAATACAGAGCAGGAAATAAATGTGTTCCTCAGTTTTGGTGGCTGCAGTTTGTCTTTGGAAGTTTGCATTTATTGTTAAGTGTTTTTAGTTTTATCTTCATTAATATTTCAGCTCTGTTTACTGTTCAAGGTCTTTTCCGCCCTGGTCAGCCACGTTAGCTGTCTGTTGCTTTCAGTTGTCCACATAATGAACCAAACATCCAACTCAACCAATAGAGATTTTGTTGTTTTTATTTATTTACTTTCTGTGAAAACCCCAATGACTCTGAGCCAGTGTCGGAGGAAAGACAAATAATTTTCATGGGAGAAAAAGATGCACATTTAGTTTCTAGAGGAAGGCAGGCTTTCTCATGATATGTTTTATTTATTCTGGTATACATACACAGGAAGCGCTAAGAGCACACACGCAGAGAACTGCTGCATCAGCGCAGACAACACACGGACGGTATGAGCTTTGTTTGGGTCAGTGAACAAACTGTGCGTTAGTTTGCAGTCCCAGTGATATTTAAAAAAGTCACCAGATCAACAGCAGCATTTTACTTTTTCAAAAAGGTACAACTCTAATGTTAGGAATTTATTTGACTCAACACACAATTAAGCTATAATAGCAAGTCATTTTCAAGGTACTTGCTATCTTGAAAATAGATCGCAAGTATGATGTGATAAAAATAATAATTCAGAAGATTGACATTCATAAAAGGGTGATATTAAAATAAATCTTTAAACCTTGTTCTTGCTGCAGAAAATCAGATTTATATCTCTGGTTTGTCATTTTCAAATAAGTGCAGCACAGTAACTGGTAGACAGAGGGACTCTGGAGTGACATTTAAATGCCTTTTGCAAGGTTTTATAAGGTTGTGCACACAGGTGTCAGTCAGGGAGTGATGAGAAGAAAGCTGGAAGGTGAAACATGCTAACATCACTGGGCAGAAAGTCAATGACACACTTTAACAGACGTTATAATATCCAAAGGGATATTAGACGTTATTGTACTATTATTATCCAAGTTTCTTCAGTGAGTATTTGTAGATGCTTATTACTGTGCAGGAAGGATCTCCTGTAGCAGTCTCAACAAATCTGAAAAAGCCTCTGACTGAAGACAATCTGCTGTTGCACAACAGTCTCATATATTTAGTTAAATAGTAATCAATAGCAAAAAATTTAACATTTATTGATCCAGGTGTGACTTCATTTACAGTATTTAAGTTATCATTTTTGACCAAGACAATTGGAATAGAAGTTTATGTAGAGATCCAGCTTTGTGGTGCCTTCCATCAGGTTTGTAATTACATCACACTGAGTCAGTATCTGATTTTAAATGATAATTCTTTCTAATATTACTAGAAAAACTTTTATCTTTATATTTTTGGATGTCAGTTCTGGGTTGAAGTAGCTGAATTTAACACACTGATAGACAGACTGGAAATGTGAGTGAGATTTGGTACTGTGGGTTGGTCCAGTTCTTGACTGATTGGGAGTCATAAAATTAATAAATCCCATAAGGAGGTTCCTCCAGGCTCCATTCTTATACTGTTTGTTGGATTTAACATACATTTTTAATTTTTAGGTTGTGATTTTTACAACCTTTTGTTCAATATGACTAAATTATCAAGTTCGTGGAAATAAGAGAATATTTTTAAGTTTTGAGTGAGACATTTAAATAAACCAACTTCTAGAGCATTATTAAGACTGAGCTGTTTAAGTTTGAAAGCATTCCTGTAATCTGCAGTCTGAGTCATTTAATTGATCATTTAGCTTCCACTCCTCTTCCTTTGAATGAACTGAACCGGATAAGGCCAGAGTCTTATGCTGAATGACTGTTGTTTAGTCTTTTGGTGTTTTTCCTGTGAGTGTCTGTGCTGACCTGTGATGGACTGGTTACCTGTCCAGGGTGTTTTCTGCCTCACACCCAATAATCACTGGAGACAGGAATCTGCCCCCCCTCCACCCTAAGGGGCTGTGCCGGTGTTTAGAGATGATGGATTTAGTTTTTATTGTTTGTATTCTTAGTCCATAAAAGCTGATAATAACGTACTGAACATAATTCTTTTGAGTAGGTATTTTACACGGTTAAATTCACATGATCCTGCTGAAACGGTTTCTCTTCCGGCCGATGGTTTTCTGTGGGTTTGCTTGTTACAGTTGCTGCCTTGAGATTTGCTCTGCTCCTGCAGCCCACAAGATGCTTCATTTTCTACGAGAAAACAGCAGAACAGTACCAAATGCTGCCTTTGTGTGTTGTGTGTAATTAAGGATTCTCTTATTGGAGATGGCACATAGTGAAGAAAAATCGTCCTATTTTTTAACATTCTCTGTTCCACTGCAGTGCTACAGCAACCCAGTCAGTGGCACAAAGGTCTGGCATTGTCTGTCTTAATTTATCCTCTCCCTGCTTTACATTATCTTTTTATCCTGTAGAAACAGTGTGATGACATGCTGGGTGTTTTATTGATTGATGAGGATCTTGGCAGTAGAAGAAGTCTTTGAAACTTTATACTATAAATCCAAGGAGTTTATCTGTGCTTTCTATTTAACTGGTTAGTGTTTTCCAATCCAACTGCATATAAATTTGTAGATGTACATTTCTTTAAAAAGTGGATTTTGAGAAACATATGAATGTGAAATTAAATTTCAATGTGTGCAAAAGGTATTGCTTTGCTGAAGGGACAGAGGTTGCTCTGTTTAGTTTAAAAAGCGTAATAAAGACTCACATTGTCTGGCCACATTTTATTCAGATTGGATAAACACAAACAGTTATTCAAAGCTAACACAGAGCAATCGCATAAAACTTGTTCAGAGACCCAGATGGCTTTAACCTGTAAGTTCAACAAGAGCATCCAGCTGAATAAATGTGATCATGCAGTTATTATACGATTCACATTCCCTTCAACTGCACTGAACACAGGATACGTCTAAAATGATGAAACCTGATTATTTCATATCAAACCCTCATATAAATGTGAATTAAAAATCATAAGTGCATTTTTGTTTTTGTGTTTTTAAGCTAGAATTAGATTGAACAAAACAAATCTTTTAGAAACAGAACTCACAGCATTTCTTTTAATAAAATATTGTCAGCACAATGTACATATACACACACCTTTTCTCAGAGTAACTTGTACACATTTCAAACCTGTTTAAAGTGATTAAAGTTGTAAGGTAGATATAAATTGGCTGCTTTTCGAAACGAATCTATTTTTTCTCTATAGATTAATTAAATGTGTCAGAAGTGAGAACTCTTATTTTGCTGTGACTGTAAACACATCACAGCAACACATTTCAGTTTCATAAAAATCAGATAGTTATGGATATAAGCTGTGATACATCACTGGGATCATCTTGTTATTCCTTCACTTTCTGTTAAATTAAGAACTATTTCCGAAGCCTACAAACATCCAGTGCATTTCTTTGCTGTTTGTTGAAAGTTTTTGTTACATTTAGTTGCTGAATTAAGACAAAGCTTACCCTAATTATTTTGATTATTCAGTTAAAAAAATCAACCGAATCAGGAGCCTCTAATAAAAACAGAAGCATTTTCCAGTAGAAGTCCTAAATGGTGAATTTCTGATGATACAGAAAGACTTTTAGGACAGAATGTTGGTACTTTATACAGATAGAGTTGCCAGTACATCTGACAAACTGTACAAGTAAAAATACCGATTGAACTTGCTGAACATATTATATATGCATAATGCATGTACTGAGGTGGATATGTGGACGTTTGTGCTGCTCTTTCAACAAGGTTTTCTGTTGCTATCTTCTCTAAGTTCCATTTATTTTGTTCTTTATGCAATTGAACGACTGAACTCTGATGAGAGGAAAGGAAGAATTCTTCTGAGATGATTAATACTGATATTATGTTTTAAATTTGGATAACTTTACAAATATTCTCGCTGCTGACACAATAATTTCCCGAGGGACCATAAATAACATCCAAGAAAATGTATTACCTTGTCAAAGAGGAAAGGGGAACAGAGTCGTTTGTCGTGTTTGACTGTCACAGCACAAGACAATTCTGATTAGACTTTCTGCTCTGATGGCCATGCAGTTGTCTTTCTGTTCATAATGCAAAGGATGCATTTTCTAATAACTTGGCTCATATAAAGGTTGAACGATCTTCTTCTGTCATGCAGCTGATTCATAGACAATAAAAACAGGTTGAAGATGCAAATATCCATATTTTAGACTCATTTCTTCAGTTTGTTGCACACACAGAACATCAATATTACAGTAAATTGGACTGACTGCACTAGTTTTGTTTCTGCCAAATTAACACAAGGAAAAATTTAAATATTAAATACAATAAAAACACATTTAATTTTTTTAGCTTACTCTTTTTTGATCTGTTATCTGAAATTTTAATATAAAAAATATTTAGTTCACTAAACTTTCTTTTATAACTTTTAGCAGACTTGTTTAGTTGCTCTTTTGTAACCCTGGACAGATTTCCCTAAAGACGAAGCATTTGAACAGAGGATGACAAATCTGTATGAGTTACATAAAGTATATTTTACTTTGAGGTGCATATTGTATTATGTGGTTAATTCAGCCCCTTGTTCCATGCTCATGTTCTCTTTGAAACTGCTCTTATCTGCATCTCTCTCTTGGTAAACCTAAAGCCGAGTCAAATTGGTTCTTTGATGTTTCTGCCTGCGAGGCCTTGACATTGTAATGAAAACTGTATTCCATTGTTTCAGCTCCGAATGCTTGGCATGACGGAACACAGTTGTAATTTGAGGCAAAGCTTGCTGACTTTCACTTGTTTCAAAGCTTTTGGAGTTTCTTTTTTTTCCCTACAGGAGTTGCAGGGACCAAATAGCTTTCAGGCCCCATCAATTATTTAGCCCCAATTGCCTTCAGAAAACTCCTAAGAAATTATGATGATAAATGCAAACACAAGACAGGAAATGCATAACTATGAAAATATATTTCCATCACAGCTTTAATACTGCTTCAAATGGAATTAGGTGGAAAAAGGAATGTTTGAAATGGAGGGAGAGAAATCTAAAAAAAAGAAAAAATTACAAAAAGCACTCTGGTGGTTAAGGCGTTCCCTGGAAGGATCGGGAAAATGCTCTCTGTTTATAGGGGAGTTAAATACCCTTGTTATGCAGGAATATTTCCCTTGTTCTCCCTGTCACAACCGACTCTTTTATAATGAATAAGCATGAATGTTTTAAGACTGATAACTGCTTTAACATGCAACCAAGAACATTGTTTTGGTTTTTTCTTTCCTAAATTTTGAAAGAGAACTAAAGCATTATTATTTAATGTGCTAAAAGGGCTATGTTAAAACATTAAACAACCTTTTATAGTACTGTTAGGCCATTTGTTTTCTGTGTTAACAGCAATAATAGATATTAAATTAATTTTGGTAAGTCAGATATTCATATTGTTGAAATGGTTTAAACAACCACACTGAGAAAGTATCAGGACTTCGGATCAGAGAGTGGCTCTTTCCTAAATATTGTAAGACTCCTAAAGCCTTGACTACGATTCAAGTGACAAGCTGGGAAAACTCAATGTACAACTTGAAAAACAACCCTGATTATTAATATTTCTGACATAGAAGAATGCAGAACCTTCAATCAGTCCAAGCTAATTCTGCTGTTGAAATGTGAGAAATCATCTAAAGTGACTGCATTGGACATTTGTTGACCATGGAGCACGTAGCAACAGTAGACTGGACAGCAATCCCTCACATACAGCCTGCATGTGATGACAGTGGAGAGGAAAAATTTTCCTTTAACAGGAAGAAACCTCTAGCAGAACCAGAAGCTCGCTCAGTAGCAGGCAGAGAAGATCCATAAAAATGAACCGATATAGGACTAGTTTCTATGTTAGTGGTTGGTAAAACTTAAATAGCAGGAGAGCGTTTAGTTCTTGGCAGCATTGTGACACCCAAACAGAACGCCAGACCAGGTGTAGTTTCTAAAGAGAGAAAAAAACTATAAAATTAACAGTTAAAATAACAGCAAGCAATCCAAATTGGAGAGTAGTAGAAGAAAAAAGTTCCAGACTAAGGGACAGTAGTCAGTTTGTCCTCCTGCAGCCTGAACCAACAGCAGGAACTACAGAGATGAATCAGAATGACGTAACCCCTTAGAATGAGCAGCAGAGCCTGGAGTCCTGGAGTCCTGGAGTCCTGGAGTCCTGGAGTCCTGGAGTCCTGGAGTCCTGGAGCCCTGGAGTCCTGGAGTCTTCCCAAATGATGCTAGAATGTAGCAGGACATGGATACACACACCAGGGTCTGGTCTGCAGCAAACCAAGTGCTGCTGTAGTCTGCTGTGGGGGATAAACCAAAGCTCTTTGTACACCGGTCCATTATCATTCCAGATGCACAAGGAGCAAAAATCCACATGCAACTTCCTTCATTTGATGACTAGACTAACCTCACAAACTGTTCTCATGCCCCAGTTGATCACATGACTGATATGATGTGAAAAAAGTGTTTCCATTGCAGTTTTGCAAAAGACAACAATTTCTATACAGCCAAAGAAAACCACATCATCCAATCTCAAACATGTTTTATCAAAAAACATGATTCTTCTTTTCTTTCGAAATTGACCTGTTTCCATTTGGCAAATTTATTTTTGTAACTCCAATTTGAGCCATTTTATGGTTCAAGAAAAATAACCTACAGATGGAGTGAGCTGCTCCAAAATCACTGAGAAGCTCAGAGAACAAGCACAGTTCCTGATGCCACACATTACCTTCAATCCCAGCAAACCATTTTCAGACATCAACCAGAAGATAACGGCAAACAATCATAAAGTTATGAGTAAATGGAGGATTTAGTTTACCAACAAGGTCAGAAGTCATGAGGAGCACCTTGGCAAACAGTAGACAAATGCCAACTGTCAAGACTCAGGACAGCTGGCCCTCACCTTAGCGCAGAAAAGACAAAGGTCAAAGGTGGGGAACTCAAAATGAGCAGAGACTAATTTATTGACACAACGGAGAAAGCAAGCAGTCTTTGTGTTTGTGTGTGGGGGTGTACAGACCTATATAGCCAAGTGTGAACTCAGTGGTAATTCAGCAATTCTCAGCAGGTTGTGTTCAGGGCAGAGCTAATATGGGCAGCGAGATGCTGCATGTATGTGTGTGTTTGCCTGCTGGTCTGTGTGTGTTTGGCAGACTTTCATTTCATAGAGAGTGTTATGCTGACCTTGGCAAACTCAAAATTTCATCCCCACGGTACTCCAGTCCCCCCTTCTCCTTCTGTCTCTCCGTGTCCTCGCACTCTTACTCCACACAAATCCCCTCCCAGGACATGCAATCCACCCCTTTGGTGAAAAAGAGGCTGAATGAGCTAATGGATCCAGAAAGTGCTGCCAAAATCCTTTTCACCTGGATGCTTTGAAACGATGTGATTAAAACAGACAAAACTGGGCTTGGATTTTTAGATCAGGAAGAAAACAGTCAGTAATTTGGTGTGAACCAGGAGGCTATTTGACTTTTCTAGTTCTATACTGTTTAGAATAAATTATAGCTACTGTAGTAAAAACACAGAAGTTAGTGAATGACCATTTGGTGGTTTGGTGGTTTGGTATGTTTCTGGTAAAAGCATAATTTGCACAAATTATTCACAAATTAAAGCACCTTAAATGCTTGGTAATCCAGAAATCAACTGAAAATGTTCAAGATTGCTCAGTGAGAACTTTTAACTTTTGAAACTGTTAAAGGCAAGTTTCTAATAATATGCTACATATTGTCATGTTGACTGTTCATTATGTTGAGAAATTCTGACATAGGAAGTCAACTAAAAGAACTGAAAGCATCAAGGGAATGTGGGATTGAGTTAAAGATCACGATTAAAGGTTTCATGGCTTTGGTTGACATACTGTGGTTATCCCTCTGCTCCAATCTGTAGATTGGTCACCTGGCAGGTCATTTACTGAAGCAGAGTTAAGGCCCTTAACCCAGGATGAAGACTTGTCTGACTTGTCTGCTCTGTCTGACCTGTGCTGCCTATCAGACGCTGCTCTGCATCTTATGTTTATTAGCAGAATGTTTTCACCATGGCTCTGGAAGACCTCAGTCTGTACACTGAAGGTTTCTTGGCTCCCATTATCATGAGCTTATCAGCAGCAGGAGGAGGAATGCGCTGCTGTGCTGTAACATCTCTCATGATGCTACAGCTTGAATGAAGACCCACATGACAACATCTGTGGGAGCAATCAGGCTATCATCAACATTAAATCCAACTTATCTTTGTATTTGTGCACAGATTGCTGTGAGGTGATCCAAAGTGACCTCTGAAGCGATACAATATTATCGGTTTTACATATTGATGAAGCTGTGCTGTCATATTATAATCTACACATCAGAACACAGTCATGTGGATCAGCTGGAATCTTGACGAATATATCCCCAGTGAGCTGTAGCTTGCACTTCCTCCCTCTTCGTTTCCTCCTCTTCCTTCTTCTTTAGAAAAACAATCCCAGGATTTTCATTGACAGCCTGACAGGTACACACTGCATTCAGCCTGCATCCAGTAACACACTCAACCTGCTTCAGTCTCCCAGCGCAGTCGACCCTGGGCCACACCAGCAGCTTCTGCAGCTCATTCTTCCAGCTACTTGCATAGTTTGAGCATGGCGTGAGTGCTTGGATTGGTAGTTGCAGCCTCATGTTGAGAATCATTTTTTAAGTGCTAATAAGCATGAGCCCAGCTCCACCAGTTTAAGTTGTGGATGACCAGAAGCCTTAATGGTGGCTACCGGCGCATTACCTTTAGTATTCGTCCTCAGATGACTGATATTATTTATACTGATATTTTTGCTGACAAATATTCTCTAATTAAGAAGTAGGTTAGAAGCCATCTCCTCTAATCCCAAACCAGGTCAGTTATAAAAAGTTTTAGCAATTATCTTTATCAGGGGATCAGAAAAACAGTGCAGTCTCACACTCTTTCCAATTAAACTCAGTTTATGCAACAATGCCATATTATTTTAGTGATCTTTAACTGCAGTTTGCCACTTCAGGAAAATGAAGACATTCATCACTAGTCAGCAGTTTTATATAAGATTCAGTGCTTCCCACTCATGGTCCTGAAATACAGTTAACTATATGTGGCTGGTGTCTCTAATGCCACATTTCTGACTGTGGAGCTGCCAATTACTGAGCTCCGTCTCTAAGTGTGTGTGTGTGTTGCTGAAATGTAAAAACCACCTGGAAGCCGTGAGTGGTTGGTGCTAACACTAGCTCTTCTTGCGCTCAGTTCCTCCTGGCTGGCCCTGTCCTCACGCGATCTGTAGGGAGGCTGTTAATAAGACGAGCCGAGCTGCTTAGCTATACCAGAGCTAACCGCCTGACTACCAACCGGGTTAGTTTTATTAGTGTGGCACTCTGCTTCCAATGCAGACAGGCTTTGCTTTAGAGCTATAAAAAGACACCATTTTAAAGTCCCGTTATCAGTAACAGATACTGAGGAGAAACTGAAGGTCTGACACGCCGAACAAGTGTAAACTGGCGAAGGGAGCTGACCCAAATTCCCAAAATGCTGAAGTACATCCAGAAGGCCTTAAATAAACCTAAAGATAGTAAAGGCCTGAATGAGAGAAAATATGATGCATTTGTTAAAGTTGAAATAAGCCTCTATTAAAAGGGTTCTAATAATAATAGACAAGCAGAAAAGTGCTGAACAGTGTAAGTCCATGCTGCATGTTTATACAAGGTGCCATTTTGCCTACATTATGAAGCTGAAAAAAACAAATTATATTTTCATCATTACAATTAACAGTTTTCTCCCATTCCTGGTAGATCTAAATATTTTAGCGCACTGATCCACTTCTGGAAAAAAATTGTGTTTAATGTTTTTTTTCTGTGAAACTATCAAACTAACATCCTTTTTATATTGTTCCCTGTAAGAACATTTATAAAAGCATAAAAAAGGTTGGAAATGTTTCCATTTTGTATCTTAACATTTTTTTTACAGTTTAAAATAAAGTATGTATTTAGTATACATCACAGTGCAAGAAAACAGTACATGAGTGAAAAGGGAAAAAAAGTTAAATGAGTAATTAATGACTATGACTCTTAATCACTATAACGTGTGTTGATCTGCTGTAAGTTTTTATATTATCAGGATCTATTATTGTGGTCTTAAATATTTAAGAAATCTGGAAAACACTTCAGAGGCAGCCTTATGGACTGGTGAAAACCAATTGGAAGTGTCAGGACTGGTTGACCAGAAATCTGGTGAAACATGGAAATAGGTCATTACCGATGTGGAGCCTTTTTTGCACCAATCTTGGTGATTTTGGAGTCGTTGATTCTCTGTAATTCCAGGTCTGTTTAAGAGGGATTAAACCTGTGGATTAGTGGACTGGGATCTTGGGCCCATTCCAAAGTCAGCCAAAGCTTGATTGAGAAAAGGATCCCGGCTTGACCCCGAGAGGCTTTTACAGTCGCCACATTTAAATGTTTGATGGGATTTATGGAAGGCTGTTACAGCACAAACCCCAGCAAACATCACTGAGACGGTGGCTTCTGTGTGTCAAGAATGGCCAAACGTTCAGACTCACAGGAGCAGGAGGCTCGTCTGCAAGTAAATAACGATACTCAGAGTCCTGAAACTGGGTAAAGAGACAAACTTTTATTTGAACTTGCAGTCAAATCTACCTCAAAATAGTTCTCTACAATAATTTAGCCGGATCATTAGAGTTAGAAATCCACGTTTAGAGTTAGTATTGAAAAATGTTGGTTGTGATGTAGAGATCTTCTAGGACGACAGTAAGATTCCAGTAATGTTTTATCTTGCTTATCTTATGTGCTTAATGATTTTTATGCTCCTTGTCTTTCAGAGTAATTCTGCACGTGGAACTGTCAACTCTTTCTCCTGGAAAGAAGCAGAAATGTTCTTCACCTTCATACGTGAGATGTAAGTTAATAATTTTTATTAACAGAATTAAAATAAAAAATGAGCCTTGTTGGAAATAAAGCTGAATTTCATGCATGACTGTAGCAGGTGTTAGTCATGAATATTTGTGATACCTCGGCTGCAGTAAAGGCAAAGTGTGCTAGACGCTACATGTAAGGAAAAAAAAAGGTGTTGTAGAGAAAATAAACTTCCAACATCGAACTTTCCTCTTTTCAAATCCCCATCCTGCTTATCTTTACGTGTTTTGGAAGCAGAAGTAATTTGGCCTCTAAGGAAGCTGTGACACAATGGGAAAAGAATCTTGTACCTTTCCAGTGTTCAGTTCTCTGTAGAGGTATAAATATACACTCCAGCACACCTGCAGGTGCACTGATAGCAGCTGAATACGTGGGTGGCTTTTTAAACTAGGCCACCAGAACGTGCTGTTCTCTGTGACTACTACTTTTTAATGTGATGATGATGATGAGAGAGGAAGATTGAATAAATATCCCTGATTCTGAACGGTTTCGTCAACTCGGCCCATAAAGGGCCTGATGAAGCTCCGATATGTTACTGTTCTATTTTAAAGCCTCCAGTTGACTTTATATGAGCGATACTTTTTCTACTCTGAGGCTTTGAAAAGAGAGAATGTTGCGCAAAAGTATTCCCATCGCTTCAACATTTGGAACTTTATTTGCCTTTTATAGATAGATAGATAGATAGATAGATAGATAGATAGATAGATAGATAGATAGATAGATAGATAGATAGATAGATAGATACAAAATTAGCTTACAACTGCAAAGTGGAAAAAATATGATGTATTGTTCAAAAAATGTTTGCTCCACTTGGCTGTAGCATGAGTTAGGGTTTAAATTTAGAGACTGACTTTGGATTTGGTATTTTGGAGTGGATGGAGACTGTAAATAATAAGCAAATCTCAATTCTAACAACAGATTTTCAGCTGGATTTTAGTCTGAACTTTGACTAGACCATCCAAACAGATGAATACATTTTGATGTGAGCTATTCATTGTATCTCTGGCTGGATGTTCATGGTGGTGGTCCTTCTGAAAGATGAACTGCAGTCTCAGGTCTGTAGTCCTGATTTAGATCCACACATAGTTTAGTCGGCAGGAACTAAAACTAAACTGCTAGCAGTTCGTTACAAACTGCTCAATAAAACATTCAAGTTTGTGGCTACAATGTGACAAAATGTGGAAGAAAAGCAAGAGGTATTAATGCTTTTTCAGAACAATGTAATGTTCTGTGATGATTTAGAGAATGTTCTGCTTGGCTTTCAATTCCCTAGTGACACAATTTTTAAATATTAGTCATCTCTGCATTTATCTATAAGCAATCTCACAAATAAAATAGAAACATTATAGATGCCGAGTCCTGAAGCACAACTTCAAAACTGCTGAGGTTGTCCACTCGCTCTCTGGTCGCTGCTCACCACTGGATCCGTTCAGGAGTCCCAGATCGCAGTGGCCTGGTTGGAGGAGCAGACATCCTGCTGTGGAACAGAAAGCAACCAAGTGTTGCAGAATCTCATGTTAACTGTTTACATTTCCCTGTAACGGTATAATTGCGTTTTACTGTTAATGGAACAGTAAATGCATGTTGCTTTAATTGCTATTGCAGATGTTCTCTGAGGTTTACTGGGAGCCAGTAAAACCCTTTCATGCTTTTACTTTGCTGGACTTATTGGTTCTGTGATGGCAGAAACTCTGACCTTCACTGACTGGTTCGTCAGACATCTTTATGATTCCACTGAGGGACAATAAATGCCGTATAAAACACACAGAATGAGGATGCAGGCAACAATTTATCCCTGTCTGGGCAACACAAAGGGGTGTCATTGAGTATAAAACAAGGTAATGAGTTTATTTATCTATCAACAAATCCATGACTTGTAAAACTTAGACTTTTTAAAAAAAATAATTCTGTAACCAATGATCTTTCCATGTTTTGATGTGATTATTGCAAACACAAAGGAGATAGAAAACACAGACATGTGCAAACACATTATGACAAGAAGAAAGTGACAAAAACTGATTAGAAGACATCCTGCCCGTCTTGCAGCTGCTCTGTGATAAATAGTTTGAATCCATGTTTTTTCTCAAGGCGGTTGCTGGGAGTTATGGAACAGAAAGGAACGTTTATTACTTTTGTTCAAATTCAGCCAAATTGTTTCAGTCCATTTCAGTGGACAAAAATAACATTTATCATTTACACAATAAAACATTTTCTGTATGATTTCATAATCGTTTGTTGGCTCTGCAAAGAAATAAAACATTTTTTTTTCCTGTAAATGCTACTTTTCAATTTTCCTATGTTACCGTTAATTTCCTTTTTGGAAATATTATCATCATTTTGGACACTCCACATCCTGACAGCCAGCCTCGTTAGCTGAGGATCAGACCACCATGACCCCCGACTGAGCAATGCAGTGTTGCTTTCATTAATACTTTTCTTCATCAGGGTCTTTAGGTAGAACTTTGTCCTGGCAAAGTGGAGCTGGAGAGCGATGGGCTGGTTGTTGTGGCGTCTGCAGTGACGAAAGCGCCGTACCATCTGTTGTGGTGAAGATGAGCTGAGCTGAAAGATGAAGCTTTAGATTTACTGGTAGATCTACATCCAGGCCCTCATCTCTGGTCATTAGCTTTGGCTAGTGGCCAAAACAACGAGATCGCAGGTTTAGGTTTCCTCATTAAGACGTGGAGTGAGAAGGTTGGTCGTCCAAGCCTGGTCATTTCTTTTCTATTCAATTCTGCTTGATTCTCATCTCCTTCAGTGTTTTTTCCAGGATTTCTCCCATTCACCTATTTATCTCAATCAGTGAACAGGATGTGTTGTAAATGATAATGTAGATTCATTTCAGTTTATTTTTATTTCATCAAGAGCAGCACAGTAAATAAATGTCACGATAAAAACAAGCAACCGCTGGTTTTCATGGCTGGAACATTTAGAAAAGAAACTGCAAAATTAGAAATTAAGGCTTGCTATCGCACACGCATGCTGGAATACTGTAACTATTAATAAAAAATACATGGAAATGCACATTAGACACATTCTCCGCAATGCATCAGTGTTCAGATATTTGTTTTTGTTTCAGGCATTAGAATGAAAAACTCTAAGATCTGTTAAGATTTTTATTGCTGATGTTAAGCTGTTCAACATACGAGAACCTCTGAAAGAGAAGGAACCCTGACCAAATTATGTTTTATATTTTTCTGGCAACGGAGGAAGTAAATGAAACAATTCAGTTCATTTTGGCAACGCTTCCAAATATCTTGTGATTAAAGTCAGTGGAAAATAAATGCTTAAGGTATTTTATTGCTGGCGAAGATGTGGTGGCCGTATTCACCATGAGGTTGGTTACAGCGCACACATTGTCCGGTAAGCTTCGTCGGGCACGATGGCCAAACGTTAACGATCAGGTAAAATCAGACCCAATCATTTCAAACTTCAACAGAGTCCAGGCCTCCAGGAAGCAACACATGCAGAGATTAAAAGAAATGTGAAAGTGTGTGGTGAAGCGTTTAGAATGGCTTTTTGTGTCCTTTCCCTGTTTGTTTGGCCTGAGTCAGTAAAACCACTTAGGGATGCATAGAAGGAGAATGTGTTGGTTATGCAGTGCATTACACAGAGAGGACAGAATAAAATTTTAATAGTGGAGGAGGTGAAATACTTGAGAAGCCACAATGTAAGAAGATTCTTCTTTAAATGTAGGTAAAAGCTGGTTGTCTCTTTATTATTCGGAGTGAAAAAAGCTGCTTCCTGCTTGTTTTGCCTCCACCTCCATAAGACACCTTTAGTTTTTTTTAGCTTCTGTTCAGGGTCCGTATTGCACTCAGTGACCAAGACCAAGATCTGACGCGTGTCTTTGAATTAAGTTTAATAAGCTCTTGGCACATGCAAAGACGCCGGAGCAAGACACCAACAGGCTGCCTGGTGTTGTAATCCCCATGAACACAACATGTTTTTGAAGGAGCTTTATAGGACACACTATGGTGAGACATTACAAAACTTCACAAGCATCATCAAAGTTTCATTAGAAGATCAAAACAACTGTTATTCTTTGTTCTGGTTTGTACACTTTAGCCGGCTTACGAGATAGAGAAGAAAATGGCGCCGGCGATGAGATGTTTTGATAGCTCTCAAACCCACCATCCAAATCCGTTTGATGCCACCTGCTTGAAACCCTTCCATGTGAGCTGCAATGTGTGTTAGAATGTCGTTCCCTCTATAAACACATCACCATCACTTCCCAACCTCACTCCCGCCAGGGGCCCAGCAGTAGCTGGAGAGCAAAGGCTGCCACATCAGAGGCTCCTCCAGAGAACTCGCAGTCAGCAGCATCATCCTAAGAGGTGAGGAGGTGGCAGAGCATGAAAGGATCCATCAGGAATTATGTAGATCAACACAAAACCAGGCTTCAGACTTTATATTGCCATCTAACTGTGAAGCAGATAAAGACACAGGAGGAATGAACATGTGAAGCATTGTGAGGATGAAGACGTCAGAAAGGAACCCAGCAAACGAGGATGTCTAAAGGTTAGCTTCAGAAATGTTCTAATTATGATCAACTTTATGAGGGAATTAAAAAGCATGTTGCACTGTATCTTTCAGATTATTTATATCCCTTTAAGTTTTGCAACAAAATGTTTCCTAAGCTCTTATTATCCAGCTTAAGAAAAAGACATGCACAGTTTTTAAAATATCTTTCAACAATAAAACTCTTAAGAAGTGTGGATTTGTAATCAGGAATTCTACTCCGACACCCCTGAATAAAATCCAGTGCAACCAGCTGCATTTAGGAGTCACAGAGTCAGTTAATGTGTGACCATTTTAATCCCAGTATAAATTCAGTGGTTCTGGTTCTGGTCTCAGTGGTCCTCTAGAGAACAACCAGCGTCATAAGGCTGAGGAAGCATCAGTCTTATTGATATTTCAGCAGCTGAACTTCTTCATGTAAAATGTTGAAGCCAGTGATCCTCTGTGTTCACCTTCATCTCCGTAACAGAATCACTGCGCAGATCAAAGAATTCCCTTCAGAACAGTAGATCTGATCTTAGATTGCTTCTCTAGACATGAATAAATAGGAAGTGGTGAGTGGAAGTGATGAGGAGTCACATGAAGGCAGAACTGGGAGGTACTGATCACACATCCAGTCATTCATGGGAGGAGCAGCAGATTCAGAGATGCTGCAGTTTGACTGCTCTGAAATTTGGCATTGAGACGCATTTCTGTTGTCTCTGTGTCATGCATCCTAAAAAGAGACATCCATTCATTAGACTGTAGCTGAACATTTACTTCCCAATGCTTTCACATTGCATCACTTGCTAAAAGCTGATGGATTGCAGGCTATTTATCATTAGTAATATTTCATATTTTTATCACTGACTTGTTGAGCTATTGTCAAATCCCTCCTCTGTCATTCTTGAGTCAGCTGATTTGTATTCCCGGAACATTTGTCTGTCTTAGTTGCAGGCGCAGTAAGGAGGTATGACAGCGACTGCTAAGAAGCTGCTGTGTGACTGACAGGGTAACCTTCCAGAGGAGCGGCAGCAAAGTTATCTGAATATTTGCAACAGGAGTTAATCCTCTTTATGTGCTCCTAAATATCTGCAGCTGTGAACAGAGTTAGGAAGAGGTGCTGGAACATAACAGAAATTTGAGTTAATTGAAGCTCTTTGTTGTGAACAAGGCTGACAGTTTGTTGACGGTAAATCCAGTGTTGTCTGAAAACTGAAGACAATTAAAAGGATTTGTGACTTACAATTGGTTAGACTACAATTAAAGTCCCGTTTCTTTGCAAAGGCTGGCCAACGTATTGCAGCATTCATCCACGTTAAAACTGATCATCGCTTAAATGTGCAACTTTTATGGAAGAGAATTCTCTCCTGTTTGTGGAAACTCCCCAAAATGATGGGATAAATCACTGAATGTTTGGATCTTGGCATCAAAAAAGGAAGATTAGGTTGTTGTGTTCTTACCTCAAGTAAAAAGTCAAGCAGGGAGTGAGCAGGCAGACCATCAATGTGTCTGCAAGTGCTGCATTAATAGTCTAATAGTTTTATATTACCTGTCCTTTGTAAGTCTTCAGGTTGTTTTAATGGATTAGATCAGTTATTGTTCTCTCTGTCATTGTTCTGATCGCAGATATTTAACTCAGGCTGCAACTTCTTGTCTGAAGCAACTAAAACAGATTGTATAATCATATGTTTACTCTTTCTATCGACCAAATGTGTAGTTAGTTTGAGGTGACTTTTATGACCAAATATGTGGAAAAGAAACTAATTGAAGATTTGAAGAATTATAGTATTACAGATAATCCTGAGAATAATTTGAGCACCACATTACAGTAACACATGCAAACCCTAATAAGTGAGAGAAACAGTTTGTGTGTAAATGTGAGACCTGCAGCTGCTTCTGATCACAACTGCAATGTTTTATAGTGTATGGTCGCTGCACAGTTCACTGACGTTAAGTAGGCATTTCTACTATAGTCACATAAAAGAAACATCACAGTAACAATGGTAGTCAGAACTGGAGCATAAATTATAATTTGTACCTGAAAGCTGACAGAATTTTAGGAGGTTTTTTACTACCCACAAGCCACCTCTGTCCGTTGTGGGGAATTACAGAGGTTGGCACAGAGTTCATTTAATTCCCAGGAAGAATGTCAGTCTGTTGAGTTGACAAGCTCTTGCTTTCAGACAGCCTTTCTCTTGACTTTATTGGATAAATCACTGTATAAATTGTTACCTTATGAGCTCATATTTCAGATATGGGCCTTTGGTATAACTACTTTCCTCTTGAATTCCCATGGTGTTACAGATTAATGCTCAAGTTGAGTGTACTGGACTTAATGTCATCACTCTCAGGCTCGTTTCGGCTGAGCTGCTTTGTGCTTGATTTGTTGTCGAGTTTTTTTCTTTTTATTGCAACTTTTTGAGAATAAATGGATCAGACTAGGGTTAGTTTGCTTTAGGAAAATGTTTTTTTTTTTTTTTTTTTTCTGTTACCCATTCGCTGAATTATAGAACTGAAATGTTCCTACATAAAAAAAACAAAAACTTTTATATGCAACATTTTTGTTTATTTGAGATTTTTAAACTTATAGCACTAAGAATATTTAAGAGGCCAACCAAATCTGCTGATACAGATAATATTTTTACTCAGCAGCTTTTAGGCTGATGTTCTGTTTTAAATGTGCACAGAAACATATTTATGCAGAACTTAGGCTTGTCATTAATATTCTGTTTATGTTTATGCTTTTGGTGGAAATATGGTGTCAATTTAAGAATAATACTAAACTACTGAACATCTTCTTGGTGGAAGTTATTTGAGATGTTAAATATGAAGATAAACTGTTTTAGACAAAATAAAATGATTGAAATCTAAATCTGCCACTGGTATGAACAATTTCAGTCTTAGCTCATGCTTTTCTTATCAGATACAGTTTTTATAAGATGGGAAGTCAATGCAAGTTGATATCTTAACAAGAGACCCAACAGTTCTCTCAGTGAACTCTCCTGCATTGAGCAGCAACACCTTAAGCAAGATGTAAGGATATCCCAGTCAGCCGTCTGACGTCTAAGTCTTTGAAGCCATTGCTCTGTGTCTCATTTCCTGGAGTATTGATGTCTTTAAGTGAGCTTCCCAAGTGTCTGGAGGGAGTGAATGCTGTATAGATTGCTTTTAGGTGGCTGGGGCACAGCTGGCTGGTGCAGCTTAACAGCAGACCATAGATAATCTTTTAGAGACCACATCTATGAATGTGCAACAAGGCAGCATTCATGCAAGTGTTATCTAATAATAGGAATAGTAGAAGTGGGTGTGCTACAATATGCATATGTCACAATAGAGGTTAGGTTTATTTTTCAAAGCTAAAAAAGATTTGCTAAAGCAGCTTATGAGAAATAAAGGAATGATGTTCAGATTACAATGTTCTACAACAGTAAGAAGTTTATTTTTCTTAAGAAGAGAAGAAATGGAGCAGGATAAATTGGCTTCTATGAGCAAAGTTAAAAAAGTGGAAACAAAAGAAAAAAAATCAATACAATAGTTCTGCAATATGGCCATGCAGAGATATGAATTGGATGGCAAGCCGGGATGGATTGGAGCAAAGAGCGTCTGCAACAAGAAACGATTGGATGAAAGCAGGGCAGCTTTCAGCAGCCAAAGCGGACTTCTTCTCATCACCGTTTCTTTTCATGAAAACAAAAAACCAGAGTATTTTTCACTTCTTATGTTTCTTTTGATTATCACTGAAAATGAAGATGGATTACGTGTTTTATTGGACCTGCTGTGATGAAAGAAAACTTTATATATGTAATGTGTAGACTGAAGTTCAGTCATCTAAACCGTCTTACAAATGAACAAAAATATTACTCAGTTATCTTCTGTATGAAAGTGTATAGCATCAGGCAACTGAATTACTTTTCATGCCTTAAATAATAAAATGTCTTTTTTCACACACAAGAATGAGCACAATAAAGTACAACGAGCTACTCTGACATCCAAACAAATATTTGAACCTAAAACAAATCAAATCATAATGTAAATCAATGCATGAAATGTAAAAAGCTCAGTAGAAAAAAAAAATCAAAATTTGAGATCAGCTTCATATTTTTTATTTTATTTTATTTTTTACAGTTTTTGAAAGTCTACCTGCTGGTGGAAAAAATTCTGCTGATGTGCCAAAAATATTTCCCTTCTAGTTCAGAAAAACGTTCAAATGAACAGTCAGAAAATAACCACAATTCCACCATAATTTAACATTATTCATGTTAAAAGTGAAAAGTCTGTTCAGTAAGAATTTAATCATTTTGATCTGTCAACAACTAACTGAATCAGTCAAAAATATGAAAAACACCAAATTAATAAATGCCAAGTCAGTTCAGTTCTGTACAAATAAACTGCTAAATTCTGTCAAAACCAGATTTCTGATGATTAATGAGTGACACCAGACAGCAGAGGCTTAAAGTATGAAGTACTTTAATATACATAAAAATGCCCCAGAAATCCAGAGGACTCACCAGGTTCTGCTGAAACGACACCAAGCAGTCCCTCTGGATCTATCTGACAATCAGGATCTCAGAAATATCTTCCAGATATGAATGTCAAACACCTGAGTCAGCAAAAAGCACTTCAGTTCCTCCATGTTCAACAACACATCAGACTGAACATCTGACCCAGAAACCTTTATATGAACATTAATATTAGAACATGACCTGAGAAGAAAACAACTAAAAAAAATCTCTAGTCTGGAATATGTATCAACTATAGGATTTTCAAAATTAAGTCCAATAAACTTTTTTTCCCTAATCAGAATTTTTTGTGGTTGGTTCCTTGGCATTAACTTAACTCAGATATGTTTCTGATCTAACAATAAACATCCAAGGACAAGAGTTCCAGATGAAGTGTTAGACTTACCCAGCTGCATAAGGACTGACGGTAATTACAGAAGAGACTGGAGGAGAAGCTGGCTGAGTGCTTGTGGAGGGCAGGCAGCTGGACTGCAGTAATTAGTCAGTGAAGCTTTTTGTGGTTAAGGGGCAGCTGACCACTGGCACTGCTGGATCAGAAGACCGCTGAAGGTTCTTTCTGCTTCAACTACGTCTGACTACCACCAAAGATATCCAACGCGTTTGTTTTTTTACGGAAAGAGAATTAAAACCCCTGAAAATTTATTACAGTGAGCATTTTAAAATATATCCTCATTATTCACATTCCCATTTTGTTGCTACCTTGGTTGGTTTTTCACAGCTACTCCATTCATGTTTGAATGTCACGTTTTTGACAATTGATGATTAATTTGGTCAGATTTTAGTCCTGCTGGACTGATAAAACAACATAAAATAATATTTTATAAGCACAAGTCAGAAGTTACTGTGGATGTTCTATGATTCAAAAAAGGTAAAAATTACAAATACAGACTGAAATATTTATACTCTTCCTCCAGAATTTGGAAGAAATATGTTTTCATTATTCCATTGATTATGTGCAGATACGCAGCATCATGCAACCACTACCGTGCCTGAAGGTTGGCACAATGTTAGAATGGATGAACCAGGTTAACAGGCTCTGTAATTAACTAATTTATACTGCATTGAAATGTTATGGACTATACTTCAGTCTGTGCATTCAAACCAACCAATTTAAATTAATTAGACCATTAGTTGAATATTTACCCATAATTATTCCAGAAGGCTTTAGAGAGCTACAAAATAATGTATTTTCAACTTCCTAGAGGCTATTTAACAAAGTACTACTGTAAGTGTATGTATAAATTTGAGCCTTACAGAAAATCCGCATACAGTCAGAACCTCTGCAAGCAATTCTTGCTTTCACAAAGTTACTGAATTGTTTTTGTTTTGTGCTTTCTCACCTTGAGAAAAGGTTACTTACATCATTAAAATCCCAACATTGATATGAAATTCATGCCTGGGATGTATGTAAACTTCTGACCAGAACTGCACATCCAGCAACGTCTTAATGATTTCAGGGTAATGAATTCTGTCTGATAAAACATTAGCTCTCTGATCTAACATTCGTCTTTGCAGTCATTTGTGGTCGAGCTAATGAGCTTCACCTTGTGACACCTCCTGTGTTTGTTGATGTTTACCTCTGTGCTACTGGAAAAGACGTGGGACAAGCCTGTAAAATGCAATTTAATGAGTATGTCACACATGCGGCGCCTAATGACAAAGATGCATGTGGGGCCTCATTTGGTGAGTGGGTCAGTATTAACAGCCTCTTGTGCCTTTGTTATTCTCACTTACCAAGAAAGCTCCCCACTTTTCCTCCTCCTGTTTCTGTCAGACAATGGAAGATTAAAAGGCTTCATTTTACTGTCTATAACTTTGTTTTGGAAAAAGTTCAAAAAGCCTTTTGATGGGAAGACTTTTATCAGCTCCTGTTGGTTGCAACCTTGGATTTCTGAGATCCAGTATGTGTGTTAAGATTAAATCGAAAAGCCATTGTTCCCTCGGTTTGATTGTTCAGTGACGGTTCCAGCCGCCAACAGTCTTAGTGATTACAGGGACATCATGTAGTTTCATTGACTGGGAAAGAGAGGTTGGATTAAAGTTACACATTCACCAGTAGTCATGTTTATTTAGCTACAATCATATTCTTCTCACTGCAAGGTCACTATCGTTACCTGCCATTGTGTTTTTACACACACTGCACACCTGAGTAAAACGTTACTGAGGAGCACCACAGACAAATGAACTAGGAGTAACAGTTAATTCATCCACCAGCATATTGGTCATTTGAAGAAAATGCATGCAAACAGCTAAAAGGCTTCTTTGTCCTGCATTGAACTGTTTTCTAAAGGGACGAGAGCGTTTCATATCCACAAAAAATAGATTTTACAAAACAGCACTGGATACTCTGCAGTGCACATACCAGGCCTGTAGGTGGCAGTGAAACCTTGTGAACTTTGATCCAGAAGCAGCTTGTCCTAATCTTTTGCTTGCACTGAGGTGCAAATAATGGGGTTCACGCTATGTGTGTTTTCTCACATGATAAATGTTAAACATTGGAGCAGATTTGGCCTCAACATGAGGTGCAGCAGAACAAACAGAACACAGAGGTCCGCCGCCGTTGTTGTTGTGCTTTGCAACAGTAAAAACTGGACCTGAACATGCATGGAAATCATTTCCAATTGTTTTTGGTTTGTGTTTACATGGACGTGATTCGCACTGCATTTCTAAAAAGTTTCACTGAAGGTGGGGCTTCCTGAAAAGGAGGCGACTCAATAAAAGTTGAAATCTAAGTAAGCTAAGAGATTAGCTTACTTTGAGCAAATAAAACTCAGACTGCTCAACGGTGCAGAAGTGTCTTTTTATAAATTAAACTCAAAGTTTGTTCATCTGAATGCCTCTGATGGCCAGTGGAAGCTTTTCAAAGATAAATTTTGTTAAATATAGTCTACAAACTATCGCCATTGTTTCTTACCAGTCGGCCATGTTGGATTACCCTGAACTCACAAACTCCAGAGTTTTTGTGAGATTTCTCATCTGACATCTGAAAGTTCATGAGTGAAATCTGTGTGGTGTGTCGTCTTTCCTGAACATCATGCTGTAGGACCAAACCTGCTTCATTTCTTAACATGTGAATATCAACTGACAGTTTTAAAATGTTACTATGTGAACCAGATATACGGCAGTTCCTGTTTATTTGTTCTTCTGTTTTTTAATCTATGACTAAAGAACCTTTAAAGGCGAAAGAATCAATAATGTCAGCAGCTAAAATCAAACTTCTTAAAAAGGAAAAATCAATAACTTCCCCAAAAAGCCAATGAAGAAAAGCCTCATTGGCTTACTTATCATTATCGATTCTGAGAGCTATAATTTACTTTTGTCCCAAAGCAAGTTCTCACCCCATTACACATGGCTCATGGCTCTCTGGTCAGAGCCAGGTCTAGTCTCCATCATCACTAACACCTTCACAGTCATTACACTGAGCAGCCAGATAAAGGAACAAAGTTGCAGTTTCCATCATTTTCTGCACATCAGCCATGCCATTGAGGTGTGTGAAGGTCTGTGGTCGTCATGGCGAACAGCCAAACAGATCCTGAGTGGGAAAACCTCACCTTGAAAAACACTGGGAAAGGAGTGATGGATTGCAGCGCACCTCCAGTCTCTGTGACATTACAGAGTGGATGGCATCCTTCTCAATGAAGCCTGAAGTTGAATATGCAGTTCATTTATAGAATGTGAAGAGATACAACGTGATTTCCAGGCAGCGTGGCTTTAAATGCTCCATGTGAAACGTCAGGCTTTCATTTACAGGCTGAGTTCTGTGGGAGCGTTCATCTGTCTAAATTCACCAAATTCCTGAACGTATTTTATGTTATTATACTTTCCCTGATCTTCAAATGCTCTGGCATTTCTTTGAACCAGGAGGGAAACTCTGGCTGTTTTGCTTTTTTGAGTAAAACGGTAGAATTACAGTTTAAATTGATGATTTGCACTACAGTAGTATTTTAGGATGCAGAGGTGTTTGTTGAATGGAGGTAGTCCTTATGAATATTAGCATGATGACTTGTTTTTCTTTTCGTCACATGATGACCTCAAACTTTGGTGTATTTTAGTGCGACTGATCAACGCAGAGGACCCTGAATCCTGGACAGATCGCCAACCCATCACAGCACAAAATGATAAATAATCGATATTTATGTACAGGTGAAAATCTGAAAAGTGTGGTGTGCATTTCAGTTGGGCCTCCCAGAGCCAGTACTTTACTGAACCACATGTCTCAGAAGTGCTGAAAGCTTCACTGGATAGTTTTCCAGATTATATTTCACAAAACACTCAAGCTCTGTCTGAATGGATGGTGAGCATCTGTGAACATCACTTTTCCTGTCTCGCTGTAGATTTTCAGTTGGATCTTTGGACTTTGACTAGGCCTGCAGTTGACTCTGCTTTGATGGGAGCCATCAGTTATATCTCTGGTTGTATGTTCACCACCGTCTCAGGTTTTCTTCCAGGACGGCGTGTTCTTTAGCTCCACCCACCTTCCCATCAACTCAGCCTTCCTGACCCTGCATCCCCACAGCATGATTCAACCACCACCGTGTTTGATCCAGAGAATGGATATGTAGTGCTAGTATTCCCTCCCATGTCATGTTTACATGTAGACATAAAAATTCTGTTTGATCCTTTTCTTACAATAACATATTTTCACATTTACTGCAGAGATGAAAACTTCTTATGTTTTTATTTATTAATGATGCAACATCTGAAGATAACAGATTTCACTACATTTAATTTAGCCGTATCAGATCAAATGATGCACATGTGCACCAAATGTTTCAGATTTTTTCATGACAAATTTAGAAAAGCATGCATCACTTTAAAATGTGTTGAAGCTTTTTATTTATGTTGAGAAAATGTCAAACGTTGAGAATACTTTAAAAAACCTACAAAGTTCATAAAAAGATTCAAAACATTTTGCTAGACGGTGTAAAATCCTACAAGTGTAACCTTTATGCTTGTAGGATGTCAGAACCAAAAAGAACAAGAGAAGCAAACATACAAAACACACAGTCAACATTTTTAAAGTGTCAGATATTAATGATAGAAAACAAACGCACTACAGAAACAGAAAGCATCAGGACTTCACTTGTTGGAGGTTGAGAGTTAATCTTGTACAAAAGTATTTCTCCTTGACTAAAGAATTCATATATAAAGAGTATGAAATACAAAAACTAAAACATTCTTCCATTAAGTTAGTGAAAGCTGCTCATTGATTTTAGTTGTAGCCTTACGTTTGTTGCAACAAAAAGTCAATCTGCTATTGATTGAAACGTTTCAAGCTGTTGTCATGGGGACCTTCAGTTCTGCAGAGCTATGAAAAGATATAAACGTCTTAAAGAAATCCGAGACAGAAAGGGAAGAATGAGTTTAGTGGATGTGTGAGAGGTTGGAGTTTCATCAGTAACAGAACAAACAAACAATTAGAGCAGCAGAGCTGATTTTCTGCCTTATTCTGCTCAGGTTAACGTGTCTGCTGCTGCAAAACTTGTAGGCTACGCCTGAAAAAGAGAAGGAAAAAATGTTGCCTTTTAACGCCTTTGGTTATTGTAGTTAACCTGTCAAACATCTGGAAACGGATCACCAGGATGCCTCACCATGCAGCTGGTGTGCAGCAGCAGTGTTTTTGCAGTTAGGCTAAAATGTTCATGTCAGCAACCCAAAAATTAAAAAATAACTAAATAAAAGGAAAACCAGAAAACACAACACAAACACACATTTGAAAACAAATATTTAACTACAATAGAGGCATTTTCCAAACTAGCTCCACCAGACAAGAGTCATGAAGTTAAGTGATCTGCAGTGAGTGTGAATAAAAAAGTTAATATTTCCTGCTTTTTGGGATTTTTAAAGATCTTTTAAAATTTGTTAGCAGAAAAAAACGTTTGTGAAGTATTAAAAAAAACAGGCAGTTTGGTCACTGTCCATGTTCCTAACCCACAATCTATGCAGTGATTTTATCCAAGAAAAGTGACAACTGAGAAATATATAAAAAATCATGCTAGACAATAGACATGAACTAATGGATTTATTTTGCATCTTGTTAACCTGCCGGGCGGCTCTGTGAGTCACTGCTGCAGCTGATTGATGGTAAGAAGTACGGTGAGCTGGGACTGAAGCCAGGAAGTACCTGTCAATGGAAGACATTGAGAAATTAATTATCCCGGATGCTGATAATGTCTGACATTTCTGCTAAAGCCACATTGATCTTTATCTTTGAGATGAATGTTTGAGCTGGGATTGTTTCTGTGCTCCTCATGCAGAGGCTCGAGGCTGGAAAGGTTGTAATGTTGCATCACACCACATACCAAATAGCACTTATGTTCACCAAAAAGCTACTTTTATTTAAAAGAATCAAACTCTTCAATTTTGCTTTAATCTCTTAAATTAATTTGATCTGTGGTCATATTTACACATAATACTACATTAGAGTCATTTCACCTAAATGTCACATCCTGACTCCTAAAATAACAGAAAAATGTTTATATATATATATATATATGTATATATATATATATATATATATATATATATACATATATATATATATATATGACCAAAGACTAGTAATATCTAGTGTAAGCATCAATAATTATGAAATAAGGTGTGAAACAGAAACAAACCAGCTAAAATTAAACCTGGACCAAATCAAAGTCAGAACGACGACATCCGGAGATCTGCGTCTGTCTGCCATGTGGAAGATCTCAGGGTTAAATGAGATGAGCCGACTGGACCCGTTCAGACGATACCAGCAAATCCAGCTGCATCCCCGACCTGAAGAGGCCGTTCAGATGCTTCCCCCAGACGGGCTGAAATGATTGTGGTGAATCGGTTATTGAAATAATTGTCAGCTAATTTATTAAATCAATAATCATTAACTGGAGTATACAGACTCAGAAAGGCACATTACTGAAAGAACAACACTCAGAAATATTTAAGCTTAAAATGTACAAAAATATAAACATTTTGTATTTAAAAAAACCAAAATAGTCTGTGAATCTGTTCAAAATTCCTCAAGTGGCAGTTTTAGCTTCAGCTGGATCAGATTCTGTAAAAAAAACAAATAAATAAAAGAAAAGAATCTCCTCAGCACTTTCTAAATCCATTTCTTAATCCGTACATCAAAAAAGTCAACAAAATTAGCCCTGCATTGTATTAATATTGAGCCAAACAGGAAGTGCTGAGATTTTCACATGTTGATGTTAGAAGTTGCTTTTCCTCGGCAGGACCAGGGAAACTGTTAAAATCCAGATTAAAGCAGATTCATTCATTAGAATGGTCTAGTCAAAGTCCAGACCTAAATCGAGAGCTAGAGCCTCTAGTTGTACAAAGCGAATAGAATTACAACCTTAAAGATTATAGCTGTAAATGCAATGCAGATGTTATTGGAAACTACTATAAGCAAAAGGCATGCCACACTTTTCAGATTTTTAAAAATGTACCTAATTTTGGTCCATCCCATCAACGAGGGTGTTGTTTGGTGTTGAGTGTGTCTTTGTGGATCCACAGATTATGACAGGAAGCTCTCATTCATGTTGGCATCCAGGTCACAATATTAACACAAAATGAGGAACGATCAGATCACCTCCTTCAGAGGAAAGAGGTGAATCTGGGTTTCACTTCCAGACTGATTAGGCAACGTAATTCAGATTGTCCAGAAGCCAATCATCTACTTCATCTTCAGCCATGAAATTAAATTTTCACAAGGCTGGCTCTGAGCTGATGGAAAACGGAGCAGGTAGAAAAGAAGCGATTTGTTTTCACAGCGGTCACTCAGGCAGTAGCTGGACCTACTGACGGTTTAATATCCAATTTGGACCTGTTAGTGTTTGTGGTGTGTGTCATATTAATCTGCAGATGTTGTGATTGACTAGGCTCATGATGTTTATGGGAACTTTCAGAGAAATACCAAAGTAACACGAATTTCTCCCTGGATGCAGGATTTTTTTCTATAAACACATTTGGAAATGTAATCAGTTTAAAACCACAGATATTTTACACGGTGTTTGTGATATTGGAATTCCAAATGCATAATGTTCCATGAACGAGGTAAGAAGATATGAGCTCATTATGAGTTCATCATGTTCAGTAATATTTCCAACTAAAGCTCTTCAGTAAAATCTTTGCATTTATCCATTTATGCAAACTTAAAAAGGAAACTAAATAAAGGAAGAAAATATTTTCCAGTAGTTCTGCAAGATGGGTTGATTTGTCTCTCTTTTGTTCAGAAGATTTTTTTTTGTTTTTTGTTTTTTTATAAAATGAACAGAAGGGCGTCCATAAAGCTCCAATTCCAAGTGGGAATGTAAACGAATTCAGAAATTCAAATCCAATATGGCTGCCCTCCATCTGAACTTAATGACAGCTGCAGTAAAAATCTGTTTTTCAGTGTTTGAACTTACAAAATGCAGTGAATGCATATCAGTTATCTTGCAGTGAGTAAAGTAGAGATGTTGGGTTTGGATCAGATTTGTAACTTGAACCTGGAACGAGGTTCAGTGGGACTGGATCTCACTGGTTCTGGTTTCAATCCATTTCTGAGAGACACCTTTAGAGAAGTTTCAACGAAGCAACGGCTTGTTTTATGGTGTTGGTGTTCATTAGCTGAAAATTCATTAGCTGAAAAGTGATGTCAGTATTTGTAGAGTACAGGCAGCCCAGGCGGGTCCTCTACCTCAGATTGAGAACCATCCGCCGTCTCCAGCCGCTCGTCCCTGCAGGGTCACAGGGCTCCTCTCTCTCTCAGCTCGCCCTCAATTAACAACCATGTAATTAAAACATGGAGATCTCTCTTTAAAGACAACCATAAAGAAAACATTAAGAAAGAAAGAAATTTGTGTTGCTGGATTTTCGTCTCCAAATCATTGATCATTGATTTCTAAACCTGTCAGAGCAGAAATAACCTGTCACTTTGTCTGTGACTTTAAAATTTGACATTTGGACATGATGTTGATGATAATATCAATCTGCCACAATATAAAGAGGAACACACTCCTCCACAGCGGTCCTGTGAGAAATGACAGTGTTGGGTCAAAGGTGAGGCGGTGCAGATGAAGCAGATGGAGGAACTCTTGGGGGTCAGGGACGTGAACCGGTTGGTTTGCATTCAGAACCCGTCAGTGGGACCAGCAGAGGAGAGCAGCGACCTCAGCGTGTGACACTTCCAGTTTATCAGAGCTGAAGGCGTCGAGGGATTGGACCGGCTCCTCCTGCAACATGTGGGGCCTCAGAGCGCCACAGATGGGAACGGGGAAAACGGACGTCGGTGCTCAGCAGATTTTATCAGAACAGATGAGATTCTTTTCCTTTTTGTACAAAATTGAGCCTCCAGAAACAGGTTGTTTAATCCTAAAAAGCCTGAAGCAAAGAAATGAGTTTGTGGAAAATTTTTTTATTAAAATGTTAGTTGGATGCTTTTAGCAAAATAAAACAAAACATTATTTTCCTAATTATTTGGATAAATTAAGAAATGTGGTCATATTGGTAGATTATGAAATATTTAGTGACATTAACAAAATGCAGCAGCTTTTACAGGACAGTATAAACGTTATTAAAGAGGAGAAGGTGGAGGTGCTGTTATAAAAAATAATACGTTTAGTTTTACAGGGTTGACTCACCGCTGACTAACTGCCTGAGTCATATATGGATCATGCAATTAGCAGCATGATGAATGTTAAATAGGAAAATCTTTCATTCTTAAGCCAGACTTTGCTTTGCGCCTCTAATAATCCGACTAGAAGCGACTTCAGGTGAAACTAATGTTGAAATATGGGAACAATGTGGATGCATTCTGTTGGGGCTGCAGAGGATTTGACTATGCTGTACATATTAACTTGTGTTGGAGCTACGTTTATTGACAGTTTCTGCTCAGCGTCGTTCTAAATCCTCTCATCTGCTTGCAGTCAAACAACCTCATGTGGACAGGATTATGAACACTGAGACGTCCAGCACAATGCACAATCTGCAGCCATGAAATCCTTTCTGATCATGTGCAATCCCCTCATAGTACCTGGCCGCTCAACATTTTCTGCACAAAATGTCCACTTGGCATGAAGATCGCAGTAGTCGTGGACCTGCTTAACATTTCAAAGACAGAAATGGGCAGAGAAAGCAGCTGTTGAGCACTGGAAGGCTAATCAGCAGAGCAGGACTCTCAGGCTTAAACTTAAAAAAAGAATTTGTTGTGTTCAGGAATACATTGCAGAAGAAACTGCATCTGCAGTAGGTTTATTATCGGAGCTCTTTACTTTTGTTGGTTGTCGTGAGCTTGTTATTTGCTTGCTGCAGTTTACCACAGGCCTGCTGTGAAAGAAGAGTCCAATTAGCTGTGGATTTGGTGGCGTGTACGATCACATCAGGGCTCCTGGAGTCACATCAGCAGCATGTGTGTTGCAGGGCAGCAGGGCTTTAGGCTAGCACTTCTGAATCAACATTAAATTCATGTATGCATAGAAACAAAGAGACAGAGAGGAAGCATGGAGGAGTCCAGCAGGACTAAGGTTTGTCTTCAGTTAAAATAAGACAGCAAAACAAAACTAAAACCTTTTTGTTGAACATACAGTTGGTAAACTGAATAATTGCAGAATTACTGAGCTAGAAGTTGGCATTAAATGATATTTGTACTATAAAGTTATTGGGATGATGTGGGAGGAGAGGGAGACTTGTTTTGTGTTGAATTTCAACCTGATTTACTGTCAGGTTTTAAACTTTTAGGAATGAGCTCCTCCCTCCACATTGTTCACCGCTGACCCTTATAAAAGGTCTGAAGGTTGAAGCACAACAGGAGTCTCACTCAGCCACAATGTTTTACAGCTAATGAAGCATTAAACGCTTGTTTTGGACCTCACTGCTGCAGCAGCCACTGCGCTCAGCATGGGGAAGCAGATGATCCTGACCCAGGCTTTGTTTAAAGGAGGAGGATCTTTTAGTGCATTTTGACCTATTGTGAATTCTTCAGAATAAATGCAGAGCATTTTACTCTGATCCTGGCTGTGCTTCTGTTTCATACAAGCCGTTTCTGAACAGAAGTGGAATTCTTCTCAGCAAGTTTCTGTAATTTATTTGTGACATTTAAGTGACCTTCTGAACCAATATTTCCATGTTTCCGTGTCTTTTTTAATTGTATTTCCTTTGTGTTTAAGAAAGTAAGGCAGCTGAATTAGCTTTTCTTGTGTTCAGTTTATTTATTCTCTTTGAAGAAATGCAGATAAAAGGAAGGAGCAGGAGACTGTAGAGGCGTTTAAAAACCACTTTAGGCATTATGCATGGCAGGGTAGCTGTATTTTTACATGAGCATTCAGTTCATTTATAATGTCTTATTAACTCAGAGTATGTTGACGTTTCCACCGTCTAGCATTCAAGTTTCTTTCAAATAGTGCCATGATGTTATAAAAACCTTTTTTATTTAACTCAACACAGAAGGTGGATCTCAATGAATTACTACATAATTATTTTTTTTATTTAAATGAAATAAAGAAAAATAAAACTTTTAAGTTGAAGGATTATGACTTCCAGCTAATAAAAACTTCTAAATTAAGTTTTTTAAACTTCCAGTAATACACAACTTATAAAAAACAATAACCCCCCCCCCCACTAAAAATCATTTTTAAAGTGACTCTTCACAAAACATCTACAGCTCTCATCTGGTTCAGCATCACTCGCTGGATGAATGCAGCCTGACAGATTAATGTTCCTGTTGGATGAGCATGCCTCCACAAAAATATAGAAAATTCTTATGCTAAATTCTGACATGAAAACTATTAGTCAACCGGCTGCAAAGCAGGAGCAGAAAATATTGCCATTAGTGTTGCTTCTGCAACAGAATTGATCTGTGGATCAGTGCACAGAGGCCTGAAAGCTTCCTTTGGCACGTTTGTGTCATTGCTGGATTTTAAGGCACAAACAGCTCTTTTGGGTTTCGTACATAGGAAATGACCTGCATCCAAACATTATAAACTGTTCAAATAAATGAGATCTGTGGGATAAATTAAAAAAAGAAAAAGCAGCCGAGATTACTGAGTCGACTAAGAAGTAACAACCTGATTGATTTTATTTCTTACAGCACAGAGAACTGAAGTAATGTGTGATTTAGTTTTAAACATGAGGACATTCTCAGTTTGCCATGTTTGGACAGAAAGACGTGGAATGAGCAGCGAAGTGAGTGGAGGCTTGTTGACAGCATGGCCTTTTGTTCCTGCTGAAGACAGTTGCGGGATTGAATTGATCTGACTTTAGAGCCTAACCATTTATCTTGGTCAGTCATATCTGATCTGTGGCTGTCAAGTGCAAACAGGCTCCTTGAGAAATAAACAGCTTGGAGAGACGGTGGAGAGTCACTTCAGTTCTGAAGCAGCGCTGCTCACACACTGCTGGCTTTTCATTAGGAGGCTGCTTGTTTGATCAATAATCCAGTTTAAAACAACAATTACAAGATTTTATAGGATCAACAAACACAAAGGAGCACATAATTGCTGATAATGGAGATATGTAAACATGTTTTGCTTCCATATTCAGCCCCTCTGACTTAAAACTTCCTAGAATCATCTTTCCCTGAAATAAGAGCTGCAGATCTTTTATGTCTCCATCAGCTTTTCACATCTAGAGTAGAAATCTCTACCTCCAATCCCACAGGAGCCACTGACCTCTGACCTTTAGATCCCTGCTGCCCCCAGAGGGCTGAACCTCCTCCTCAAAACCTCACCAACTCCTGCAAGCGTCAATATTAAAGTCTTACAACAAAATCTAAATTGCACTTAAGTCTGGACTTTGACTAGGCCATTTTAACACATGACTATGCTGTAAACATCTAAACCATCCCAGTGCAGCTCTTGCTTCTATGTTTGGGATTATTGATCATTTATGCAGGTTTGATAAAAATCTTGCTATTTTTAAGAAGAAAAAAAAAAATAATGTAATATGATTATTATTGTTATTCACAAGCATCCGACATCCAATGGATGTGAATCTCTGATATTATAATTAGTTTGACATTTATAGCATGTAAAACCAAATATGGTGAAACTATGAAAAATCAGAAACTTTGATCTATTTGAGCTGCAGATCACTAATCTCACTTTACAAAGTATTTGAAAGAATATTAAGTTTATTTATTAAATATTTTACTCTGCTTGAAGAAAGAAAGAACAATAAGAGGCCAGAATATTTATTAAAAGACTAATAATCCAACAGTAAATTAAATGTCACCATTGTGTTCATTACAGTGCAGTTAGTCTCTTTTAATTAAAAAAGTTTTTGCAAACTGCTGTTTAGATGCATAACAATTCATCTGTTGTCCTTACGCAACTAAAATATAACATAATAAAAGTTAATATTGAAAGGATGTGTGTCGGTTTACAGAGTAAATAATTATTTTCCCCCATGGCTGCATCAGAATGCTGCTGCACCTGCGGCTGAATCCTCACTAATATTTATATTAACTGACTTATCTCCAGTCTGAATGTAAATTAAAACAGAAATTTGCATATTTCCAGATTTGCGGCTGTTTTCTGTCTCTTTGGTTTGGATTGATCCGGCCTGATCGTTTTGTCTCCCTCAACCTGGGCCTTTTCTAAGCCACACATGATAATCCTCATGGGTCCCTCATTAAGTCTTTGCTCCAATTAGGCCGCACTCATTTTGCTGCAGCACAATTACTTTGTGCTGCGGCTCACAAATCCTCCAGCAGTGGATTAGCCTGTTGGCTGGGTGGGGTGGAAATAGCAGCACTTTTAAGTCTGAGGAGAAGGTGAGCCACTGTCCTCACCTCTGCTGATGTGGCGCTGCTAACTAGCTCCATGGGAGTTTCTGTGTTTGTGAAAATGATCCAGAAGTGACTTTCTGCGACCTCTTAAAATATGTCTAGTTTGGTTCAGTGAGAGAAATTATTAGGAAACCCAAAAGGGTTCAGCTTCAGCTTCAGTAGGATTCTGTCTAGACTTTCTCTGTTACACATTCTTGGGAGAAAAATAAGAAAAATGTAAAAGGCATAACCAACAGCAAATAAATGTTATAATGTCAATGTTTTTTACAGCAATGCTACTTTTGTATTTAGCATGCACATTAAGATGATTGTTTGAGTTAAAGGTTTTATTAACTGTTGTGATTTGTTGTTTTCTGCAGCGTAGTTTTACAGTTTTTGCTGGTCTGGAGGCACAGTGCAGCGGCAGCGCCGCAGTAACCGCAGCGGTTCTGGGTGGAGTTAACATGATCCCACTGTGCATGACAGAGTTCTCTCAGAATCTCCAGTTTCCTCCAGACGTCCAGAGACAGACGTGTTGGGTTAATCTGTGGTGGACAGCAGAGCGGTTCAGGGTGTTCCCTGCCTTTACCACTTTAATCCCTTTCAGGTACAACCCCTGCAACCAGAACAGGATTAAGCTGCTATGGAAAATTGATGTACGGTTGGAGCTTGTTGCTTAACTCCTGTGTCCTGTTGGCTGGCTCCTCGGCTGATTTCAGTCAACTTTTCCTTCCTTTGTGTTGCTCTCAGGAAACCACCATGCTCCTCTGAGTGCAGAACTAGAGATGGGTTTCCCATAAGGCCTTCTGTGTTTTGGGATCTGTACATTATGCCATTAGACAAACAGCAGATCTGTGCTGATGTTGCTTTACTTACAGCCATCATGGCTGCCACTGCATGACCAGCAGCATGATAACTCTGGAAATATTTCTGTCTCCTGACCAACATAATCAGAGGAAATGATAATGTTCTGGTTCCACTGGGCTTAAAGGAAGGCAGCATTCAGGTTCTGCCAGTTAAATGTTGATGAAGTGAAATCAGCTGGAAAAACATTTGGAGGTTTATGTTTCTGGAGCCGATGAAGTGCGTCAGTCTGGAAGGTTCATATCGTCATTTTGGAATGATTAGTATCCTGTTACTGTTAGGAAGATTATATGAAAAGATCCACTATTATTAGAAGACATAAGAAAACACAGATCTCCTCTGGAATAGATTCCCATAAGACGGACTGTTATGACTGGCGTCGTTAACTTAATTATGCAAATATGAGTGTGCAGGTGTTTGCCTCTGATTGGTTCCCAGAAGATGACACAGACGTTCAATTGGTGGCCTCCCGGAGGTGACGGGTGACAGACGCTTCCTGCCATCCATCCTCAGCTCATCTCAACAGGCCACATTGTCTGTTAACACCTTGTAAAAGTCCTGGAGTTTGTAGCAGTGAGTTGCCGTTTATGCTTAGTTTTCTCATATTTTTCTTAATTAGGGTGGTAAGTTTTTGCCATTTGGTTTATTTACTTTCAATTAGGTAAGTTTCGGTTAATATTCAGATAGTTTCCTTTTGTTTGGTGTTTCTGGCATTCTAGCTCACTCTGAAGCCATTTACTTCATTTTTTGTAACATCTCAATCAAAAATACATCTTTTTAAAATAACATTATAAAATGTTCAACTGTGTGTCGGCTGCTTGACATCTGAAGAGGATGGAGTGATGTGGCCACCCATAGACGGGTCGTAACACCGTCCAGTGTGAGAAAATGCATGAAACCCAACCGCTCCAGTTCCCCCTGTAGATGGCGCTCCTAACATGTTTAGTGGTAAAGTTAGTGAAAGACTGAACAGGTACAGCTTGTTTTTAGAGGTTCCCAGGAAAACAAAGATGTCAGAGCTGCATCTGAATGATTGAAAGTTTTGGCCATAAACAGAAAGAAAACAAAGACACCTGACCTGCACAGGCGCCTTGCAGTGAGCACGGTGGTGGCGGCGGGTGGTTTGGGATTGTTTCTGCAGCTGCTGGCTCAATCAGCTGCTCTTTAGCTCGTCTGACGCATTTCAGAGTCTAACATGAAGCATCTGTTGCACAGCTTGGTCCAGTCTGGGTCAGCCACTAAACCTGGCAGCAAATCTACAGCAGAATGGCCCAGTCAAAGTCTGGAGGGCTAAGAAATCAGAAATCTGGAAAAGCCATGAAACTGAAGCAGCAGTGATGCTGCTGAAGGTTATATGATTTATTAAATGATGAGGTGAAAGCTTTGACGTGATTGTAGCCTCAGCTCAGCAATGTTTTTATAATAAAATCATCTTTTCCTCTCGGCTGAGCTGGTTTTTCCTGACTTCACACTGCATTCCCTGTGTTACTTCTTACAAATGTAAAAATCTTCAAGAATATTTTCCACATAGCCAGTTACTGATGTGTTAACGGACGGAGCTGCTGTGGGTAAATTAGCGCCGGTCGGGTCTGATGTTAGCACATGACCAGCAGAAGCCTGAAGAAGAAAGACGCTTTCTCTTTTCATTACAGCAGGCTGGCTAAACTCTCCAGTCAGCTAATTCCTGCTAGCCTTTAGCGCCTTACCTTACACTGCTGCTGATGCTTTCGAGCACCATGAGTCTAAAACCCAGCCGCTGGCTGAGGGGACGGCACGCATCCCCTCCTGTCGCTCGTCCTCTGCAGCTGGATGATGGAGTAATGAGCCGTTCAGCTGCAGCTGTTTAGCCAGGGAAATGATCAAGTTGACCAGGCAAGGAGAAAGATACTGTACATATGTCAACCGGAGTTTTTTCTTCGCGGCTGCCCTGGTGTGGGTTAGCTAATGCGCTTTCCTGGACTGACATTTCTTCAAGGATGTTTATCCTGGATGGCTGGGCTTCTGCTGGCTGAGTCAGTTAAAGCTGTGAGCTCACTCTCCATGTCTTCTCTGATTTTTCTTTCTCTCGATTTCTTTCAGGCCTGGGAGTAAGTGACCTGTGAATAGAGTCACTCTGGGGATTTTCTAAAGGACTTCTTGATTCTGTAACATTGTTGGAACATCGGACGTAACAAAGGCCAGGAGGTATGTGAGAGTGAAATTAGATTTTCTAAAAGTTGTTATCCTTTCATTTCAAAGTTACTTCTGAACACTGTAGAACTTTATTAAAGTAGTTGTTTGGGTATTACATATTAAAGCAAAGTTAAAAGCAGGAATAAATGCTGTTTATGTAAGTAAATATCAAACTTAAAACAGTTTTTTTTAAATGCGCTCGGCCTGCAGGCTTTTGCTCAGAGCTCCTTCTACTCCACGTTTTAGGAAACCCAACAGATAAAAGAAATATATTTCTTATCCAGGAAATCAACGCTAGATTTTTATTTTTTTTTACATTTATTACACCAAATTGTTAATTCTTATATAGCTTTGTAATAATTAGTGGTGGGAAGAATAAAAAACTTCATTAATTTGATCAGAAGGTTTTGTTGAAAGGTGTGACTGATAATTTCTAATCCATATTAGGGAATACTTTGTGTTTGAGATGTTAAAGCATTTTATTATTGACTGTCGTCACTAATACCAGGATATCCATAGTTACAGATTCATTTCACCCAAACTGATGTTTTCCAGCCTTTATTTCTGTTAAATGCGACGATTTAAAAATGACACTGGTGGTTATATTACATGAGACCAATGAAACGACACTTTAAAACAAAATGTGGGTTTAAACCTGTCTGAGTGTATATTCTAATGTATTGAATAGGACTCCATCTGCATACAACTTTGTTTAGCTTCCATGTTGCTTTAAAGCTATAAAATGTTCTTTTCTTCCCCAAGGACAAAAATGACACACAATGACCCGAAAGGTGTCAGATCCATCCGGACGACATGTTTAAATGCATCACACACACACACACACACACACACACACACACACACACACACACACACACACACACACACACACACACACACACACAATGCTCATAACCCATAACTCCAGCCATGTTTTCCACCATTTGCTTTTTATGCCCTTTTTTCAATAAATGCATCAACAGTGAGAAAAACGCAGAAAAAAGCGAGCAGGCTGGAAATGAATGCGATCATGGTGGGGAAGGGACTGTGCTGAACAACGTGTAGAAAGAAAATGTGTCTCTCTCTGCTCCCTCGCTGCCTTGAGGCATAACACAATTAGACTTTAGATTGTTTTTCCTCTCCCTCTGCCCATCTGATTTCTGCTCCTGCCAGACTATTCTCTTTCATCCGCTTTATTCCTCTGTATTGTCATAATGTAGCAGACCCTGAGTGCTCTCACAGATCACTGGTACAGCTTATCAGTGAAGTGGTGCCGCTTCAAATTGGGTCCTTTAATTTGGTCCCTCTACATTCATTCTCAGCGTTACACTTTGAGGGGAAAAGGTTGCAGCGGTGGAGGGAAAGATAAACACACTGCAGGTGGAGCAGGTGAGAGTTCAACCTGGAAATCTCACACAGGAAGTTTGGAAACGACCAGAGGAAGGAAAGTGTGTCTGAGTCTGTTCAGCAGCTGGTCAGAAACTTGATGTTAAAGTTTAAAATGTAAAGGCTTCTATGATGAATGCATGTTTTTATTTCATGTTTTATTACATAAACACTGAAATAGAATAAAAACATGTTTAAAGTTGTATTTCAAATGAATCCAGAGCACTGAATGTATTAAAATTATGTGATTTTTTTCTTCTTTATTTTTCTGCATCGTGTAACAGAAATATGCACCATATGCAAATAGCTGTAAATATATTTGGCTTCACTTCATTATCTTCACTTCCATGATTGACAGATTGACAGATAACATTTATTTTAATGAGATGTTCTGCAGATTATTATATATTATGGAGGAAAGTATGAAAATAATCCTTTCATGTCTCATTATGAGCTCGCTTGGTTTTGAACGATGGCTGGGCCGGCGTCCAGCACCGGTTCTGTTTGCTGTTCGGATCGGGTTTAGGAAGCTGAAGATTGTAACATTTCTTCTGCTTCATTCTGGTTTAAAAAGTATTTACACCCTTCAGACTTCGGCTTTTTACTTTACAACAAAGTTTGATGTGTCTTATTGCGATTTTATCTGGTAGAATCATGCAGGTTAGACAGAACTGATTTTTAAACATTTTTTAACCAAAGCATATAAAAATGTGAAAAAAATCAGTTACTTTTTGCAAAACCATCCAACTTCCATCAGACTGAATGTGGAGCCCCAAGTTCTCACTTTTCTTCTCAGCCTCAGTTAGATTTCAGTCTGGATTCTTTATGAAACGTGGGATTAATTTCACAAAGCCCTGTATGGTAGAAATATGTCATATGAATTAGTTTAATATCGTGCTTTTATTACTGTAGCAGAGCTGAATTACTGTGCTAACTGCAAAAACACAAAATCCGTTTTTGTTTTGTTTCCAGTGTAAATATCTTGTTACATTTGAAATAAACTAACTGAAAGACACAGACATCATAAATATACAGGAACTTGTTTTAGGTTAATAATTAGTGAATATTGATTAAAAATCATACCAGATTTCATTTCTAGCATGAGGAAAATGTAAAAAGTGGAAAAGCTGCTGGTGGAAGTCGTCCTGTGTGACGTTGTCTTCTGATCTTTTACTGTAAATCACATAAATGTCAGAGTTCATGACCTTTATTTACATGGGAAGACATGGCTCCATGTAAAGTACGGGAACGTGAGTCAGCGCAACGCTTCAGGCAACTTTCTGCTTGAAAACGTTGCTTCCTACCATTGTGGCATTTCCCTCCTCTGTATTTCTGTTTTTCGCTATAAAAAGTCGTATCATGATGGAAGCAGTATTCCCTCATGAACATGGACCCTTAAGCTGTCAGAGTGCTGCATGCTAACATGAACAAAATGGTTAAAGATGAACCACAATAATAACTGAAGACAGAACAGCTGAAACTGCTGGTTCAGATAAACCAATCTGATTTTAAAATGCATTTACTGCTGATGCCTTTCTTCAGTTTTTGACCATTAAACTAATAATTTAACTGTTTGGTTGGACCTGGCAGGCCAGTGATGCACTGACCTCTCAGTACTGTAGAAAGTATATTAACTTTCTGCTATCAACCTTTTCTGATCTGCTGTTTGTGGTTGAAAGTTGAACAGAAATGCCTCTTGCGTCTTTAAAGTGTAAGTTTTCATTTTCCTATCACTTTTGCTCTAATCGTGGCTCTGATATTTCCAAAACTATTCCTCTGCGGCAACTCTTTACTAGGAAAAATGTAAAGTGATGATTAGGCCATTAGGGCCACATCTGCCAGCCTAATTCTGTTTTAATTTGCAGAGATCTCTGCTGTATATCGCTACAGTGGATGTGACATTTAATTAAGGCAGGGCTGTAAAAATGATTACTGTGAGGTTACAGAGGGCTTCTGTTCATATGACTGTGGAGAATAGTTTCCATACCGCCAAACCAACACGACCACAGCGTCTCTCTGACCTCCTCCTCAGTCATTAGAGCCATCACACAGAATGGTAACAAGATATAAATTACACTTTTATTTTGCACAAGTTGAATATTGAATTCTCATACCTGGAAATGTGTTTTCTGATTTGATTATCTGGACGTTGCTCTGCTAATGCATAAATGTGCCTGAACATGTTTTAAAGATTCCTTCTTTTCTCACAGAAAATCCTTGTGATTTCCTCGTGTTGCCTTGGGCATAAACACCAGCACTGGAAATAGAAGTGGATTAATTTGACACATGGAGTGCCAACTTGGACTTGAGCACCAGCAGAACCAATGAATCATGATACTTTATGTTTCACCACATGATCTGTGGTTGCATGGTTGATTCTTTAGAGCAGAGGCGATTAAGGAGGAAGTTAATCTAAGAGGAAGTAGACATCTGTTTGGTTTGGTTTCCTGTCCAGTGGTAATAAGACAAAAACTAGTTGAGATTTATTTTGTTTTAATCGTTTTTGTCAGAAATACAAAGGACAACTGGATATGTGTTTTCTTCTGTGAATTTAATTTGTAGCTAGAAGCAGTGGCTGGTACTTTATAAATATTATGTTTCATGCTTCTTTTAATGGAAGGTGGTCCTAATGTCTAAAAAAGGCTGGGAATATTGTTATATACTAATTCTATCTTGTAAGATAAAAAAACATGTCTTTAATGTAGACTGAGTTCAGGTTTGATTACTTTAAGTATTTTATATAAACATATTCTTAAAACAATCCAATAAGAAGCTGTTAAATGTGATTAACAAACATTTTTGTTCCTCATCTGACAATGTCACCCCAGACAAAATGGTGCCCTGAGTGAGGAGCCATGTGGCTCATTTCAATACTTTACATATATATTTATCATGGATAAAGAGATCTATAAACAATGTAGGCGTTATAATTGTCACCACAACCCTAAAAGAAACCATAACTCTGGTTTGATTTTTCAGTCCTGGATGTAATAAAAGTTTGTTTGTGATTTCCTGTCGGCCTTCAGCATGCAGGGTCTGCAGTAAACCTCTTCAATAATCCAGGGAGGAGTCGTGCGACTGCGCCGAGCTGCATGTACTCTGGATGTGTGACAGAAGGCTTTTTAAGCACAATGTTGCTGCAAGACATTTCACTATATACCTCCCTCCCCTTATGTAATGTTAACAGCCAGTGGGCGAGTATGTAGAAGGTACCTGAGCTTCACAGGGGTCAATAATAAGAAGCACATTGAGCACATTTACTGCTTCTTATTGAGCTCTTCAGGTTTAGTGGTTTTCCTCCGACGCTGCAGGGTTTATCGAAGCGCCATGCAGCTGAAGAGCTGCTTCACTCTCCACTCAGCTTCCATCCTGAGCTTCCCTCTAATACATGCCTTGACAAGATAATAATACATTATTGAAATGTCATCGCAACGATACAAATTTTTCACTGACATTCAACAAAACATTGGGAATGGTTTTGATCGAAAATTCGGTGTGCTAGACTGACAGAAATGCAAGACACAGTTCAGTCAGGAAATGCTCAGAGCGTCGCTAGCATGCAATTAGAAAGGCCTGGGGATTTGTGAATATTGCAAAGCTTTCTGCGCTCGTCAAAACTGTTTGACTGACATAGTGAGTAGGATGTGGCAGACAAACCAGAGGGTGAGGACGATAGCAAAGCGCTGATGTGCCACGGAGTTGTCTGTTCTGACTAATGTAGCAAAGCAGCAGCAGAGAAAAGGATTCAGCAGCGCAGCAGCTTCTCTTTGTGCTGCACCGTTTCAGGACCTTGGACAGCTCAGTCAATCGCGATGCGTTCACAGTAACTTTGGACAAAAAACGTTGAGTTTCATGGATTTTTCTGCTCAGGTTTTATGATCCGTCTCAGTTCGGACTCTGGCAGAAACACACAGACTGAAAGTCCAAAGAAACGTCTTACTGAGTCATTTAGATAACTTTGACCTAGGTCAGACTCAAGATCATTCAAGGTAACTATAGCAACTCATTACTAAACTGGTTCAAAATTTATGAATTACTACAAAGTTGCCAAATAACAACGTTGATTTATTTTTCTGCTGAGGCATGAATGCTCCATTTAAATAAATCAAATTTATGATAGTTTATATATGAGTTTATTAAAACAGAAGAATATTTGTTGAGATTTATACATCAAGTTATAAATTTGTTGCAGCCAAAATTTGAGATGTTACTTTTGTTTGGTCTACAGATAATAATCTGACCTTGAGACGAGATTTTCTTCTGCCTCCAGTGAGCGCTTAGTCATGTTGATGTTGATTTAAACTGGACGTTGACAGCAGCTAACATTCAGCTGGACTTCAACATAAAGAACCAACTAAATGTAAATGAACCCCTGAAACTGATATGGCATTACTAGACCTGCAGCAGCAACTGTGTTATCAGGAAAAGCAAAGATTTCACAGCCGCTGTGTGACAGCTCAATATTTCACAGCGCCCTCTTCAGGCTGGCAGAACGCTGCATGCTGGTGTTTTCCACACAGTTCATCTCTGCATCCTGAACTCTAACCCTAAACCTTCACGTCACGTTTGGATGTTCAGCAGAGACACACTGCCAACTTTAAAACATATCAGTCCGTTTCTCCTGTTTGGAAACTGGGATTAAAATGAAACTTTCTCTGAAATGTTAATTTAGATGTGCATTTTTAAATTAATTTTATATTTTTTTCTTTTACACAGTTCAGCACATTGAGCTCTTTGTTTTTTCCCTTCTTTTCTGTCTTTGATAGCCTGTAAAACCCTTTGGCTCTCATAGATAAACCTGCCCTGCCTCTGTAGTTTACGGACTTTCAGTGGTTTTCCGAATCGTTTTATTTGATTTTCTTTTCTGACTGGAAAACTTTTTCTATCGCTGTACTTTACTTTTCAGAAAAATATTGTTTGTACTTTGGTCTCTTGTTTTATAAAAGCAGCTTTTATCTCTCTAGTGAAAATAATCTGCCGGAAAAGACAGCCTCGTTTGGTCTCACTTTTCTTTTGCCTATATAGTCAGTCAGACTTTTAAGAATGGTGCTTTTATTGCTATGATTATGATAAAGCAATAATTTGAATGTATGGTGATCTGTAAAAGCTCCTCTGCTTATGTTTGATGCTTCCCCTTCGGACTTTTCAAAGTTAAAGTGAAGGCGCTGAGGCTTTTTCATCTTCTTTTATCCGTCTCTGTGTCTCTGAGGACTTCTGTCATCACTGAGTCTGAGATGTTGCAGCTCTCAGCACCAGACGTGTCACACGGTTATGAATACCAGATTCCTGTCCACACACGGCCGTGGATCAGGGCGGCAGCAGGTGAATCTGACCTGCTGGTCAGTCCAGTGGAGGAAATATCCAAACTCTGTTATTACGAGTTCATTTGTACTTTCAGGGCATGGCTGCCTGGTTCTTCATATGGCTCCAGCATTTTGTTCAGTTTTATTTTCACTGAGTTAATAAATGCGTAGCTGAATACTGCAGGTTGGTTTTCCACAAACTGCTGTGACATCATGGATGCCTCATTCATTTATTTGCTCTGGTTTCATTTTCTTCACACCTTCCTTTGATTTTCAATCCAGCAAGTTTCCAACTCAGATTTCTATTCTGCTTTTAGCTGTTTTTACTAGAAAGTTGGTTCAATAAATGAAGTTTTTATTATTGCTAATAGCTTTTGCACCAAAGAGCTGCAATAAGAAATCCACTGGTTCCAGTAAAACTAGGGTGTAAGATTGAGAAAACAGTAAAATATATTTGGATAAAAGACAGAAAAATAACAATAGATATTAGAAAAATAAATTGAGCTGAAGCTGAACTGTAAAAAGGATTTTTTTAAAACATCTTAAAGGTTTTTAATCTCCATGCATTTCTCATATTGACGCAGGTCAATATTGTTCTAATTGTTTCCTTCTTAAAATCAGACATTCCACCCGGAGCTGCAGCAGGAAATAATGTTCCATCTCACGGTGCAGATTATGTGTATATTCTGAAGTCAGGCCTTGTGATTTTGCTCACACTTTTACCTTTGAGCCTTTTGCAGCTGCTGCTTGCTCTGAGCTCATGTCAGGCTGTCCGCTGAGTCTGGGAACCAGTGACAGCAAAGTCCTGTTAAACAGTGAAAAGCTTTGTGGTGATTATGCTAATTAGCCTTAAAGCAAACTTGCTCCTTTTCTTCAGTTTATTCTGTAATTGTCATGAAGGTTTGAACATAAAGTGTTGACATCAACCATTGGCCACCTGCATACCTGAGCCAGAACAGCTAATACGGCTAAGTACCACCTGGTGGGCAATCTGAGAATAAGAAAGATGTTGAAAGATATGTGGCTGAAATCCAACATCATAAATTCATTTTAGCTTTCCAGTAACACGGAGCATTATTTAGTCTCATTATGTGGGGTTAATCTGAGTGCTGCGGCAGTCAAACGGGGTGAAAACTCCCATCCAGGCTCTTCTGATTGTGACTGTGCTGAGCAGCCCTTTAGCAGGAGCTTATATCTTAAACTGTCTGCTCAATAACTCAATTCCACTCTTATCTTGGGCACAAGAAGAGATTTAAAGTGAAGTGGGAGAGCTCAGTCTTCTTCTCTGTAGGATGCATCCCACAGGCCAGACTGTAAAAGAATTATGGAGGACCCCATCAATGATGTCTTTGAAAGATTACCGTGAAGATGGCCGTTAATAACGTGGCACAGCGTGTGACAATGAATGCTTTATTGATGGCTGCTTCAGAGGCGTCTGCAGCACAAGGTGCAGCTGACAAATGTGTCCACAAATAGAGAAATATGGAGAGCTTGTAAGTGAAAGAGATGATTCAATTTACAGCGTTATTATAAAACCAGGCGTCCATGCATGGCTGCTTTGAGCACTTACTGGCTTAAATTACTGTATTAGAGAAACACTGTAATAATTGACAACATTGTAAAATCAAAATGTTTTCCTGTGGCTCTGCTGCTGCAGCTGCTCGATGCAAAGCATCTATGAACCAAACGGTTCATTTTTCTTTTTGAGCAAAATCAAAACATTTTTCATTTTCTTTTTTTAATGTGAAGCTTTCAATAGTCAAAGTAGCATCTAAATCAGAATTCAATTAATTTATATTCATAAGCTTGATAGAAGTTATAATTACTAACTTTTTTTTTTCACTGATTATATAACAGTTCCTTTTGTGACCGGTAAAAACTGAAGCTTCAGGTTTTGTTGGGTACAAAGTTTTTTTTCACCACATGAGCATGCGAATCTGTTCCCATAGAAAACCAAACCCGTGTTTACACTAATCCATCCTGACGTCCGTTTCGTGCTTTCCAATCTTCCCCAGTTCATCCTTCATTTGAGTTTTTCCCCATTCTGCCTTGCCCAGTTCTAAATTTATTCTTTCATTTATTTATTTGATCCCTCATTCTCCTGTTTGTATATGTGGAATTTGTATGAGGCGCATTATTTGCATTAGTCACAGAGCAAAATGAAAAAGTGTGAGTGCGTTTTGCGGCTGCTCCCTGTTTGTTCCTGAGCTTTTCTTTCTGTGATTCCCTGTTTGACGTGGTTTGGCCAACCTGTTTGTTGTCACATTCAGTTTGTTTTTCTCTGTTTTGTCTCCTGCTCTGTTTGTGTTCATGTTTACATGAAGCATGTTTGTTGTCTGCTCTGCAGGTTTGCTGGTTTTCGTGTATTGAACGATGCACAGATTTGAGGTTTGCAATATCTTTAATGTTCTCCTTCTCCTGTGCATGTGGTTTATTATACAGACCCCAGAGCAGAAAACACATTTCTAGAGAAAAAACAGGAACTTATTGCTGTTCCACAGAAGCCCATCTAAGAAATAATAAATCATGCCGTAAAATGCACTCCAAATAAAAAGCTGTTGATCTTAATAAGGAGGCTCAGTGCAGCTGAGATGTAAAAGTTTTGTTCCTAAAAGTGCTGAATTGTTGCAGGCAGCTGTAAACACCAGGCTCAGCAGCTCCAGTCTGAAAATGGAAGTCGGTTGTAATTTTCCCAGTTTTGTAGTGATATGTTTCTCCACTTGCTGTGTCTAAAGCTGCTGTCACTCTGCTCCTGTTTTGATATGCTACATGTCATTTTGAAAATGTGTCACAAGCCTGAATGTGAGTAAGAGGAGTTTGTGCCAGACGAGGTCCTGTGTGAGTTTGAAGAGTGTGTGGCTTTGATGCTGCCCCTGTTTGAATAGTGCGGAGGTGAGGGATTCAGTGTGCTCCGTCAGGATAGGCTGCGCTGCTCCTGCGACGATGTCACAATCATTTCTGTGTTTCTAGAAGAGGATTGGATGATCACCATGTAATGTTTCCATGCTGGGAGTGTCTCTAGCCTTCCTGTTAGTGCGTTAACTGTTCTCCTGAAAAGCCAAAAAACACATCAATAAAAACTTTTTGAGGAAATGAGAAAGTTAATGTTTGTCATTTCCACCAATATTTTGTAGGCGATGCATCAAAATGAGCGTTAAATGTAAACACGGTTAGTTATCTGAATTGTTAGTGAAAGACTGCTTAAAGGCTTCTGGCAGCTTTAATTGCTTCATAACTTTTTTCTTCTGTTGTGCAATTCTTCTCAAATTAAACTATGTTTTGTGAATTTAGGTAAAATTAGGCTTTTAAATGAATAACTTTGAGGCCTTTTGAGTCGCGTGGCTTTTATTTGGTTTTGCAAAATTAAGGAATAAAAATGTAAGGTAAGATAATACTTTATTGGTAACATAAGGCAGTATGCCTGAGTTAATTTGACCACTATCTATTCAGAACTGAGGTGTAAGTTCTGCTGCAGAATATAGAAGCAACTTCATACCACTGTGGTTCCTAAACGAGTTCTTGTAGAGACGGGAAGCGTCAGAAATCCTGCAGCAGATGGGGAGGCGTCAGCAGAAGCTTGATCTTCAAGTTGTCAACCAGTCTGGATCCAGATCAAGAGTCAGAAACTACAAACATGACTTGGATCCATAGAGCTGGCGGCAAACAGGCGGGATTTCAGCCCACCTGTCACCTGTTCATGGAGCTGTGCTGGTAGCGAACCTGCTCCGGATTCCTGCGTTTTACCAAAAGCTCTTTATCTACAGGATTCAGTAATCTCTCTAAATATGTATCTAATTACTAATACTTTCTACATTGCTGGATCTTTTTCTGATCCATCACACATGCAGGTCAGAGCAGGAATGAGGAAACATGGCGGTTCTGTCCTCATACGAACTGAATGTGAGACGATTCCTGCGTTCAGCAGACGGAGAGGTTTCTCCGGAGACGAGAAAACCAGCCATGTGATAACAAAAAGATCTGAAATCTATCACATGTCCTCAACCTCTGACCTTTTACTGACCTCTGCTGTGTGTGTAGGCCAACAGTACCTGTGCTGCTGATATGGAAATGTCAGGTATTCCAGCAGATAGAACAGTTTGGATAGAGATAAACTGCAACTAATTGTAACATCTTCTCCACCTATTTCTGTCCTTTCCAGAACATTTTCTAATTCCTGTTATGAATCTGTGGTTTCTTCCTCCTGCTCCTTTCCGTTTCTGCTCCTCCTCTTTGTCCCAATGCGCTGTCCGCTCCTCTGTGGAGGCCAGCGGTGGTAATCCGCCACGGCAGTCGCTGAGAACAATGGCCACTGGGTGTTTGGTGATGTAACGATCTCTGCCATCACCTTTCAAGTCCTTCTGGTCACTTGAAGGAAAGCAGAACGGACGGTAACAAGCCGAGTATCAACATGCATGAGGAGGAGCAGCGGATGCAAATGGAGCCCAGCTTGGAGCGGCTTCTGCCTCTCCTGTCTTATGGGGTAAATTAGTGAGACATTGTGACCGTCCCGTGGTTGCAGGGTGCTTGGACGGCGCCGCGTCCCACGCCGCCCGGCTGTGATTCTGTCTGAGCAATGGGCTGTGAAACATGGCTGCACCAGAAAAGGGCATGCATGCTTACCAAATGTTTTGCTGTTAATTAAATGTCACATTGGCTTTTAAACAGCATGGTAGAGAATAGAGTTCATTAAGGCGCCGCTGCATGCCACGAACAGACTCTAGTTAGATTTACGGAGGTAGAGCAGCGGGACGTGCTCCGCCTTCCTGATTGGTGGCATCACCTGCGTCTGCGTTTCTGCAGCAGGTCACAGAAAGAACCAAAACGCCAGGGTCACTCTGAATGCAGCCCTCTGCTACTTTCACCAGGCTGCTGTTCTTTCCACCTGATTGATGTCAAACCAGGATTTTAGTGCAGCTGCATGGTGCTGCTAACGCTGTGATGTTTTCTGTGGGTTCCTTCTGGATGCTTCTCCTTACAATCAATTATACTGCATTGTTGCTTAATTAGCCTTAACTACCGATAGGGTGTGTGTGTGTGTGTGTGTGTGTGTGTGTGTGCGTGCGTGCGTGCGTGCGTGCGTGCGTGCGTGCGTGCGTGCGTGTGTGTGTGTATCTCTGTTGAACTGTCGGATCAAAATCAGTCTTCCAAACCACTTTGTGTCTACATCTGCTCCTGTTGCTGATGTTCAGTAAATGCTTGTCCGTTTCAAATAAATGACCTAAAACTTTCTCACATTCTGACAGGAACCTTCTGCCCCCATGAGCATAACACCCTGCAGGGATTAAGCAGGCATGGAAATGAATGTAAAGTCTAAATATTTCTCAGAGCAGATTTGTCTTATTTTCAGCTTTAACTGTCATTTATTCTGTACATTAAAAGCAAAGTAGCAGAAAGAAAATCAAAGTAAAATCAGCATGTCAGGCCAGTTTGTTGTGTGATTATTAAATGTCACATTTGGAAAAGCAGAAGAAAAACTTTAGTTGAAGATTTTAAAATGGTTTTCTCATTTATTTTTTGATAATCTGTTAAGTGAAAAGCTGGAAGACAAACGTTACTTGGTTTGGGGCGTGTTGGTCATCCCACCGCGCTGCAGTCTTCACTTTGAGCTGAGTGGACTCTGTTAATGAGAACCACAGTAAACAACAGAGAGCAGTGAAGTCTGACAGGCTGACTGGAAAAACAAACCGACCTGCAGAGAGAGAGGAGCTTCAGACGCTCCCACTCTGTCTGTGGTCACAGCTTTTAATGGCTCTCACTTGGCTGCAGTTAGAAAACCAGCGCTAATGAATCAAGGTGAGATTCACTTTATGCTCTAATATTTAGAAACATATGAATACTATAATAACAGATGAAGCTGGTAGTTTTTCTTTGGTAGAACTAGAACTGGACCTGATTGGTTTCTCAAGGTTTATTGTAACTTCCAACATGATTGGGCCACTAAACTCCACAAGTAGACAAAAGAACTACTGAAATATTGCAAAATCTTTATTTTTGCAAATGACTAGTAAATAGTTGTTGTTTTTTACAGCCTCAAACTTTAATATACTTTAGTAGGATTTTATTATTAATTATTGTTGGTTGAATAAACCAACAATAATTTGAACCAGAATGAAAAAAGGATAATTTTTTCAACAAAATTCTGAATAAAAGTTCTCGACATGCAGTGAAGCGACGTGATTTGCTGAGATGAGTTTCAGGATGCATGTTTGCATAAACAGCGCATTAAAAATGTTTTAGTGACTTCAGATTTAAATCAGCTGATTATACTAATGAGGGGATAAAGGTCAGATCCATTTAAGAGCTGAAGGAAGACAACTTTCTGTGGCGTCTCCTATTTTTTTAACCAAAGTTTTATATAAAAGGAAAAATCCACAGAAATGTTGCTTTTGCTGCCCACATGAAACACACAGTTGACAGAGCAGTTATTCCCAAATCACCAAGTTGACCAAGAAACAAGCAGAAATAGGAGCTTCTGAAAAGCCTTCCAGCTAAAGAGCGCCGCTGCGTTACATAACATCTGAGGACGAGTCTTTGTGAATCCTTCCAGCATTTCCGTCTCCTCATGGGGACTCAGAGACCTACACAGGCCAATCAAAATCTGTTCAGACCGAAAACACGTCTAATAGGAGAGAAATTGTCAGTAATTAAAATTTACATCAGAAGTTCTTGTAGGAAATACACCACAGGCTGCTGCTCCATCTGGTAATTACTCTTTGAGTGGCTTGTTAAGTGAGTGCAAAGGCTCTCTGCTCATTTCAGATACATCTGGATGATGAGGATAACTTCAGTAATGAGGTGTTGATTTGAGTTTTTTTAAAAAGCTAAATGTGATCTGTTCCTTAAAGGGAGTCCTGTCGTTTACTGAGGAAAATCTTTTTTTTTCTCTTGGTTCTGTTAATGTATTTTATTTTTGTCTTTTCATAAAGACCAAAACCACAGATTCTGATTGAAAATCTAAATGAGTCTGCTTGTATTAAATGCTTTTCATTTGCATCGGGACTCGCTCCCTGGAACAAAAGCATGTTTGTGCGCTTTCATCTGGCCATCTCTTGCTAAAGTGGGATCGCCCACACATTCCCCTCTCCACTGGCACATGATTTGATCGCTGCTGCCAGGCGCAGTTAACACACGACTTCGGAGATGTATTGGAAGGAGTGGGAGAAATCTGAGCCGACTCACTGCGCTTATGATGTCTTTATCAGAACTATGCAAATACTTTCTAGCACAGAGTGGTTTACACACAGTGCAGCGTCCTGGTGCAACGTCAGGGGCTTAAAATCCCCACTTCTTCCTTGGTATGTCAGAGAAATGCTGGAAAGGTTCTGCTCTTTACATAATGTTCCTACTGAACGTCGTTTCCAGGCTCATGTTTTTAAAATCCTGTTTCTTTTGTTTTCTTTGTGCTCTGTGTTGATTATGCAGAACAAATGGGATCCCAGTCATCTGGGAGACTTATGGAAATATACAACGTGTGGAAATGATAACGTTTTATGACAGTTAAACATTATCTTTTGGGTTTTTTATCTCTTTTTATCCAGAGTCAACTTTGGGTCAACTAGTTTCTTCTTCCTTTGCTTTCTTCTTCCCTGAGGCTTTTTGTGCCTTTCCACTGGTTGGACTGATTTCTTTATTTATTTTTTATCTTCAGAGCTTAAAGAAGATGAGAATTGTGTCTCCTATAACGTCTTCATCTTTTTGGAACATTTAAATAATTTAATGAGGCAAAGAAACTGTCATTGTGAACATTTCAATAGGTCTTCACACCTTTGCTGTGGCTTTTCTCACTCCTCTCCTGATCCCTCACATATTCTGCCACGCATTAAGCCAAGCCCTAACTTACATTTCAATTCCTTTTTGATGAATTATGGCTCATGAAAAACAGTGAAAATATGTGAAAAAAATATTTGTCCTGTTAGAAATGTCTTGAAATATTTATAATCAAACAATTTGTGACATAATATATACATAACCCAGGAAAATAAAGCAAATTGTTCTTTAAATTATGAATTAGTTTCAACGTGACATGAAAATGAAACAATAACCGGTGATGAACTGTTTTCCCATCTGCTATCTTCCATTATTTTGGAGATCTTGACTCCCTCCAGTTCACTCTGGGCCTTTCCAGCTCCTCCAGTAAGTTCTGGGTCTTTACTGGAGTCTCTTCCAGTGGAAAGTGACCCAGAAACCCTGAGAGGAATTACTCTGAAGGCGTTCGGATCAGAGACCTGAACCACCAACTCTGACTCCTTACGATGTGGAGAAGCAGCAGCTCTGCTCCGATTCCTCCGTCAGTGACGGAGCTCCTCATCCTAACACTTCATGAATCATTTAAAGGCAACAAACCGTCAGAACCTGAACCACTTTGATGAACCCATGAATTTAGATCTCCAGATGATCCATCAGTTTGTGACTTTCAGCAGGACGATGATCCAAAACACACCAGCTGGTTCGCCTCTAAATGCCTCAAAAATAACAAACTATAGTTGGAGGTTATACATTGTCCTAGTCAAAGTTTGGTTCAAAGGCTGGAAAAAAACTTTCTAATGTGGTAAATCAGAGTGTTAAAAGATTTGCTGCCAATTATTACTAATATTCAATGGAACAATCATTTAATAGTTTTAGAGAGAACAAACCTGTGCATGTCAGGTCAGGCTGACGTTTCCCTTCGATTAAAATCATTTAGGATTTCCTCAGGTTATTTTGTCTATTGCATTTTAATTTATCTAAAACATTTCTGACAAAAACAAATACAGAAGGAATCTTTAAGAAGCTCATTCTTTTACCATCCTGCAGATCTTTGGTTTTGGTTGAACTCAAAGAAAATTCATGCAAAAGGATAAAAGCCCAGAAAACCTCCACTGCGTTCATCATCACATCCCACATCTGACCATTTTCTGCTTTATTATCTAACACACAAACAAATCAAAATCCAAATATTTGAATCAACATGTTCTATTGCACCATATTTTGTGTCAAAGTTCCTTTTCTTTATGAATTTTTCTTATCCCTCTCTGTGTCTGCTGCCGTCTTTCTCTCTCTTCTTCGTGTCGGGCTTTCGTCCAGTCAGCCACGCTTCTTTACTGCATCTGCAGCGGCGCGCTAAGTAGCGCTTGTAAATAGAACAGATTTACTCTGCTGCTGATTGGAGATCAATGGGAACCAGTTCAGTTTAGCAGATCTCTCTGTCATCTGGATATTTACAGAGGGAGGGAGGAGGGAAGGTCTCCAGACCAGCAGCAGCGCTGGGCTCCAGCTGTCAGCCGGACTGAGCGGCTGCAGCCCGGAGCGCGACTTTGAGCAGCGAAGCAGAAGAGGGCAGAGACCTGTGTCATGTGTGCTGTGGCGCTGTTATCCACCCCATGAATAAAAGAAAGTCTGAAGCGTTTGGCTTGAAGGGAATCTGGAATGGGAATAGCATAACTACGGGTTTTCTTCCTAAATCGTGATGTTTACATGTTTCTGAACAGGAAGCTGGTGGAGAACAGCTTCCTGTTCAGCGTGACCGCTGCGGCCCAGAATCAGTTCCTCCTCACTCTGCCAGAAACATCTTTAAATGAAGAGAAATTTGCTTTTTGTCTCAATTTGTGGACCATTTCTCATTTAGTGTAAATTCTCCAATATTTATTGTAATTTGATATAAATATCCGTTGATCATTGGATGGAGAAAAATATTCATTTTATCAAAACACAAAACATTAATGACTTTATGAACTTTTTGGTGATTTTCAAAAACAAGTCATTTTGCATATATTTGTTTTATGTCAATATTTAAAAAAAATATTAATGCTCAGAAAAGAAGAAAAAAACATTCATATTTATGTTTTCTACAGTCTCAGAACTTTGAAACTGTTTTATTTTTATAATGGCCACTGCACTAAAATAGTTCTATTATTATTATTATTATTATTATTATTATTATTATTATTATTGTATTTTGTATTTTTATTATACAATAGAAAATAAAAAAATATTTATTTCTGTGCCAGAAAATATAGACCATATAAAAGGAATAATGTTTATTTGTATACCAAGATTTTCTGATTTGAAACATTTAACCAGAAACAAAGTTCAACCTTATAGATGTTATGATTTTTTATTATTTTGGAGTACTTTAGAAATGAAAATAGGATGTTTTAACATTAATTGCTTTGGGTTAATTTAAGTTTGTATTAAAATGTAATTAAAGTCTAAAAGTTTTTGCATTTTGGAAAGTGTTGCACTAAAATGACATGTGCACACATTTTCCAGACATTGTAATGTCAAGACCAAAATTTAGAAAATACATTTAGCTTGTTTAAAATTTTATCTGGTGAGGAGAATCAGGTTGGGAACTTAGATGCAAATTTTCTAGTATTCCAAGACTGAACAACACAGTTCAGTTTTTACATCTGAGTAGAGAAACAGAAGAAAAGTCGGCATTTGTACGTATTTTTGTTTGAATCAGAGATAATGTAATATTACAACACTGTGTCTTACAGAACAACTAGTGTTATTCACCTATTACCTCATTTCAGACAAACTGTTGCATTCAGCAATGAAGCTTCATGTGAAGGAGGAATAACTAAAGCTGTAGATATCTTGGGATCAATCAGTAACACTGAATATGTAACTGGCCTTCAGTAAAATGTATTTATATCCCGTCATTTTCCAGCTGAATTAATATGCACTGGTTGTTCAGCAGTACAGCAGTGGAGCTGACTGTTAAAATGAGTGATAATAATGTAATAATAATTAGGTCAATGTAGAGTAAAGAGGAAAAAGTTTTTCTAAAAAGAATGATGCCTTATGAGGGACGGTGAGGTCATCTTCTGCGCCGCTGCAGTTCGTTCTTAATTACCCTCATTGAATTCATTATTTATTTGCTCTGTTGAACCTACTTAACCCTGCTGCCCTTCAGAAAAAAATGATTTAGAAAGCAATAGTCTGTAGAGACCTCTACCAGTGGGAGGACAGCCAAGTTCACTTCACCTTTTTCCAAAGTCATCAAGTGGAATTAATCACGTTTTGAGAGATGAGCTAAAAGATATGAATGATGTCTCAGTATCTTAATGATTCAAGTGTCTAATGCGTCCAGAGGTCGTTCAGTGGGAACCAAACCATGCTGCTGATCACTAAATATGCCTGGGTTTCTATTTTTAGAAAATTAAATCTCTGTTTCCAGACATATTTTCTATAATATTCATGTTTAAACCTTGGTAGTCTGATAATAAATTATTATATTTAATGTCTAAATAACCACAGTTCATCCAGAAAATGTGTGCAACTGAGTTTCTCATTACATTCTGATTAGAAACATTCTTCTCTCATTAGCTCAAGATTTTTCATCACTGAATAAAAAACCATCTGATTCTAGGTCTTAACTTGATAAACAGGTTTACAGTTTTTCCTGTTATTTTGTCTAAAAGCTGCAAAATCACAGACAAATGTAACCGAGTGCAGCGTAGTTCATTAAAGGGTAAAATACCGAAAGGTTTAGAACATTTTTATGTGCTTTATTTTTCCATCCCACATGAATAACAACTAAATGTGTCACTAAATGCTCCTTTGGTCTCAGATCATTGTTGTTTCCTTGAATCATTTTAATTTTACCGTCCAGATATGATGACCTACATTGTTCTCATCTGGTTTGATTTCAAGAAACTTTCACATCAATTTAAAAATAATCCAATGTTTTTTTAACTCTAATGTTGCAGACTTAGCTTCCCTCTTCCTCTCCTCTGAGTGGGATTCATGGATTGATAGTTGTGTGTGGGAAACGTGGAAGTGTGTTGAAGTGAGTGATAAACATCCAGGACTCCCCAGTCTGAGCAGTGACCACTGTGAATGTGTCTGCTCACTCCCAGTCCTTACTGGGCTGTGGGTTTTATCTTCCCAGTGACTGGAGCTCATCTTATGGTCAGCACGTCTCCTGGTGTTTCCCGTTGCCATGGTGTTGTAGGCAGATTTCAGCGGGTAGTAATGATCATTTCACACCTTCAGCATCCAAACACCTCTTAGGAAAATGCACCAAAACAGAGAGCAAGAAACTGCATGCATCAATTTGTGTTTCAGCTCTTTGTCTCTGACTGAAGTGGCTCAGTTCAGCGTTTCTACGATACGGAGAGAAAAACACCAGAGAAAAATAAACAATAAGCTCATCTGTGTAGATTCCTCTATCCGCAGGCTTGTAATAAAGAGAATATTTCTGTATTGGTTCTGCCCCTTCATAGACATTTAGTTAATGATTCATGAGTTCATTCATACAGTAAATAACAAAAGATAAAACAGTCCATCTATACACCCAGAGCTTAAACCTCTGCTTGGTAGAAATGTATATAAATCTTTAAAGGACGCAGATAAGAGTACTTCAGCAGATGGATGCTTTCTCATACCACAGTTTCAGTTTGCACCAAATATTTTTCACTAGTGTGAAAAAGCTACATTTATGTTTTGGATGACGAGCCTTAAAACAGTTTCAATCTTTCCCTTCTCATTAGTGGCGACTGCGATTCTGCAGCAAATCAGTGGGGCTTGCCTTGAAAAGCAAGAAAATGTATTCAGATCAAACTGAATTATGAAGTAGTCCCAGAAAATTGAGGTCAGTGATGGATCTCTTTGATTTGTTTCCCCTTTTCTCAGCCATTTGCATTTCCTTATATTTGAGTCTCATTTGAAATCCAAATGAAGTGAGAGCTGAACCGCTCAGAACAATGTGGCGATGTGAAATATCTATATGAAGAATTAGCCTGGTAGGTTTACTGCTTTATCAAACGAGCCCTGCATTCAAAACAGAAAAAAATCTGAAATATTAGAGAAGGGGTTTTAGGTAAAATCAACTTGTTTTAGTTGATTTTACTGAAGGTCTGTTCAGAGTGGATCCTGCAACCTGCTCAGACTGTTAGCTTTAGCTACCAGCTTCCTGTACATCATGGATGGATTGATAAATGGATTGGCTTTTACCACAATAGACAATCAATAAAGCCTCATATGTATAAAAAAAAAAACTTCAACCTTCTTTGAAAGAAATATGCCAACATATTTCCAACTATCATTAAATCCATTATTTTTCCAATGTTCAAGCTAATTTAGGATCAAATAGTTTGTTAACAAGGAAAATGACTGTAATCATGTACCTGCCATTTCCAAAGTCACCCCAATAATCAAGGAGCTGGAGAAGTAATTGGGCCAGAAACACCTTTCAGCTCAGGAGCTTTTTTCTCCGTTAAAAAAGACGTCATGTGGTTCCAGGCGGGAGGCCTGGACCCATCTGGGCCGTGACCGGCTCATTCATAACACCTCTACTTACTTCCTGTGTGTAAAACAACAGCACAGCCATTCCAACACTCATCTGCATGTTTTCTAATTTTAACTGGAAGTCGTGGTTTTATTAGGAGCCTCTTTTTATGCCTGTTTTTTTACAGCATAAAAATCATCAAAGATCCAAGAAAAAGATAAATCTTTCCTTGTTTTGTGTTCTACAGTCAATTAGCCAGGAGGCAATGTGTTGTTGTTCATTTAGGATCATTATGTGTATTTACATGAGTAATGAGAGAACAGCACAATAGGTGTGACTCTCCTCTTTCTGGCAGATGATAAAGTTGAAGCTCGACTCGTCTGATTAGTGGCCATTAGGCAGAAATTGAGGCAGTCTGCGGCCGGCCGCATCAATCACTGCGTGAAGGAACAATACGCTGCATTACGCAGGCGCAGATAGACAAAAAGAAATCTACAGCTCAGAGGTAGCCAGTATTTATCTATGAGCTCTCAAGGAAAATCTGGAAATAAATGTTTTAAAAGCCGTAATGAGGTAATATCTGTACATAACCTGTAAGAACGACCATACGCTAAGTCATAAAAATGTTTCTCTTATAAATGCACATACTAACAAAATGTTGACTATAGAGCTGATGTACATATTAGCATAAGACAAATAATAAAGCTGAAATCAAATGTCCATTCATTTTTCCTTTGTAAGTGGTGTTGCAGCAGAGCTAGCCACTGCAGGAGAATAGAAAAGTCTCAACTTAAATCATAAGTGCGAAAGTGCAGCTCAGACGCCCCTGGAGAGATTTTATCTCTAATAACTAGACAAAATAAAATAGAAAATGTTAGGTACAACAAAATGTATGTGAGTTTTAGTTTACTGTGATAATTGTTTATCATTTTTAGAGTCAGTACATTTGCACTGTTTCCTTCATAACTGCAGCGCATTCTGTGTGTGACAAGTGTAGCTCATTATATCTTTAGTTGCAGCTGTAATTGCATGTTTGTATGTACAAATACATATTTATATACCGGTGTTTATATGAGAGTGTGTGCGTGCGTGTGTGTGTGTGTGTGTGTGTGTGTGTGTGTGCGTGTGTGTGCGCGCGCGTGTGTGTGTGTGCGTGCGCGGGCGTGCGTGTGTGTGTGTGTGTGCGTGTGTGTGCGTGTGCGTGTGTGTGTGTGTGTGTTTGTTACACCTTTGATCCAGCAGAAGAATATTTTCTTTTCTACATGTAAACAGCTGAGATGACTATAAAGCTTAATATAGAGATGAGTTTTATTTTAATCACCATGTTTCTTTTTCTTTTCTATTTCCTAGTATTTAGATCCATCCAGTGGCTTCAGCTCAAAGACCAAATCTGCTTCTACTTCATGTAAAATCAGCATTTTCACAGAAACAGTGACCCAAATACTCTTCCTGAGAAAACATGCTTTTCATTTTATTTTAATTGAGCCAAAAATAGTTTTTATCCTTGATGATTTTATTTTGATAAGATAAATGGGCTACAGCCCTTTAGTTTGCTTTGGATAAACCAAAAGCAACAATCATTTTATTTCTTCTGGTCTGCTGGTACTTTTGATTTAATAATTTCATCCAGTGATAAAAAGTTTGGATACCTGAGCTCTAAGCCAACACTTTTCCTGTAAAGCAATGAGTTATGGAAAGATTTATTTATCTTTTGCTGCTTGGCAACCATCTAATTATTGTAATCAGGGTGTTCAGTAGTTTTCAGTCAGGTTTTGTTGGGGACTTTTTAAAAATATTTTTACCTGACAGCCTCTTTGATAAAAATTCCTCCGCCTGTGATTAATAAACTGTGTACATTTACAGCTACCTTTAAAATTGGCACCAATTTTAGCACATTAAAAATACATATTTTGAACAATATTTTGTAATAATAGTTGGTGTAAAAAGTGTGTTATTGGTGAGATTTAAGGTCTGTAGTGTAACTACATGAAATGTGTACATCTATACATTTTCTTACCATTGTTTCAGTTCACTTTAAGTGAATATTGCTGAGATTTTAAATGTTTGTGAATTTTCAGTCAGATATTGAGCTGCTGCAGAGGTTAACCACGTTGGAGCAGCAGAACCTCCAGGATTTGTAAATGAAACCATCTTCCTGTCAGAGGCCATATGCTCTGCAGCAGCCAGCATGCAGCCAGCATGCAGAGCAGCATTGGCAGCTTCTGTTTTTCTGACCACTAAATGGAGCACTTTGTTAATTCAGGTGAAAATATTCAATGTTTGCTGCCTAATTTCAGCTAAATCGCATCATCCAGATGTTTGTGACCAGATGTACTGGCACGTGTGTCTGCAGCAGACATCTTTTTAACAAAAGCACAAAGCTGCAGACATGCTCTAAGGTTTTCACAGTAGCCACTGTACAGCAGAGGAAAACTACAGTATGTAACAGTATGTCTGCCGGTTTTTATTTTCCTACTTAGTGGTAAGAATATAACTGGTAAAATCATGGAACAAGACGATTCCTTTCTGGATCTTGGAAACCTTTCCCACTCACCGTAATAAGAGATATTGGAGTAATCGCTGATTAATGGCAGAGGGGCAGCAGGTTTGATTTGCTCACCTGAACAATCTCCTGATTGAGATTTCATGGTTCTCATGCAAAATAAAGCCATCTCTGCTGAAACACCCTTGAGCAGCAGATTGAATCATCAGCGGCTCCAGGTGCACAGCGTCTCTGACTGCGTGTTTTTCCTCTTCTTCAAACCTTAAATTATTGTCTTCAAGGAAAAACACAACATTTAATTTCCTCTGAGGAAATGTTTGACAGACAAACTGCTTTACAAAAACACCGGTGGCTCAGCGCCTGAAGTAGTAAATGAAGAAACATGAATTGTTGTATAAATATAAATACTGATGAGGCCTGCTGCTGCGTTGGACCAAAACAGCCCCGCCCCGCTGAAGGGTGACCTCTGACCTCTGAAGATGTGCTGCAGCCTCCATGGGGAGTTTCTGCTGAGTTGCTGCTTCTGCTGCAGAATCTGTTCTGCAAAGCTTGTTGGAGGTTTGTGATGTAGTATCTGACATGGTGCTCATTTAGTTGCACTCTCACTTTCCTGCTGTCTAAACTCTGTTTTTCTGTTTTTCACCGGGTTGCAGGAACATTTCCATCAGAGAGCAACATTAAACTGGCACTAGATTTTGATGTCTTGTTTGTCCAGAGAATCTCAGTTTATTGATTCAAGTAAAATTAGAGGGATCTGGAGGCCAAACCAACTGGAGTCATTATTTTAGTAATCAATCATTCTATCGATTATTTGAAGAAAACTTGCCACATTCTCCAGAAGCCTTTTTTTAAACATTACATATACAATAAAAGATGCAAATAAATGATCAAATTCCTTTTTTAAATAAGAATGAAACTATTTTATGGTATTCAGTAGTGAACATTTTTATTTCAAAGGATTCATCTGCAGCTAAACAAAAAAGTCTCAGATTTGTGAACATCAATCAATGAGCGATCGTTCTGCTGATTATTTCTTTAATTCTCTGTTTAATAATTACATAACAAAAGGTGCTTAATTGGAGATTTTTTACAGAATGTGAACCGTTGACAGCTGTCCTAAATGCAGAATATGTATATTTCTGTGCAGTTTTGGCTTCATTCCCATTCTGACTGTTGTTCTGTCAGCAAAAGGAGTCTTAATACTCCAGTTAGTGTATTGACTACTGAAGTAGTTGATAATTATTTTAATAATCAATTAACCCGATTAATCTTTCCAGTTCTCGGTGGATACACTGGCTTTTCTGCTGATATCTTTGTATCACTGTGAGAGCCTGTGGTGTGTGTTGGTGTGTGTATGGGTGGTGTGTGTTGGTGTGTGTATGGGTTGTGTGTGTTGGTGTGTGTACGGGTGGTGTGTGTTGGTGTGTGTATGGGTGGTGTGTGTTGGTGTGTGTATGGGTGGTGTGTGTTGGTGTGTGTATGGGTGGTGTATGCTGGTGTGTGTATGGGTGGTGTGTGTTGGTGTGTGTATGGGTGGTGTGTGTTGGTGTGTGTATGGGTGGTGTGTGTTG